>CM053027.1:13386603-13536265 GCA_028564925.1 Lithobates sylvaticus | reverse complement strand
TTCCCCACCATACATCTATAATAGTTTCTTGCTTCAGCCCTCTAAGTCTATAGATCTCCCATTAGATCAGTAGCCCTTAGTTGGCCATGACAATGACATGAATAGAAATGGACACACAAAGAACTGGATCTGATGAGGCTTTGGGATGAGCATTGTGTTTATGTTCCTCTTCTCGGCTGGGACTCTAGAAATTGCAGTTGGAGTTTAGGGACACTATGAAAGTTCTGCTGACATTTCTGATCTGTCTTCTCCTCCCAGGTCTCCTGTGTATGATGATCATATCGGTGTCATCAGGAACGGTGTATGTACAGAGCGGGTCAGACATCACTGACTGTCATATGAAGTGTCCTGATGATGATGTTACCCTGGAGCTGTACAGACAATGTGGAGGGGTGGATAGGACATTGCTGGAAAATCTTTGTTTTATCAACGCCACTAAATCTCATGACCCCAGACTCGGACTGCACACAGGGAGCGGCTGCTGGAAGCTGACACATGCCAGGAAGGAGGATTCCTGTGTGTATAATGTCTGGTGTCATTGTGCTCCGGGATATGTAATATCCACTACAGAGATCCGTGTTCTGGGTAAGAGTCCATATACTGCATCACACTTCTCTACACTGCATTGTACTCTATGGGGGAAGAAGTGTCTATTATACAGGATGAGTGAGGCGAGGAAATGAGTTCTTCATGTAAAAGATTTCCAGTATTCCCCACTGATATCTACCCATCTGTCCTACTCAGCATGGCACTGGAGGGGTGTGGGTACAGTGTCCCTATCCAGGCCCCAGAGGGTTTGTGACAGTGAGAGGTATGAAATATACAAAATACAGCGCAGTGCACAGAGTGTAGAGGAATGGAGTATATACACTCACCGGACACTTTATTAGGTGCACCTTGCTATTACCGGGTTGACCCCCCCCCCCCTTTTGCCTTCATTCTTGGTAGCATAGATACAACAAGGTGTTGGAAACGTTCCTCAGATTTTGCTCCATAGTAACATGATAGCATCACGCAGTTGCTGCACATCCATGATGGGAATCTCCCCATTCCACCACATCCCAAAGGCGCTCTATTGGATGAGATGTGGTGAGTGTGGAGGCCATTGGAGTACAGAGACCTCATTGTCCAGTGGTGAGATCTGGTGAGTGGAGGCCATTGGATGAGATCTGGTGAGTGGAGGCCATTGGAGTACAGAGACCTCATTGTCCAGTGGTGAGATCTGGTGAGTGGAGGCCATTGGATGAGATCTGGTGAGTGGAGGCCATTGGAGTACAGAGACCTCATTGTCCAGTGGTGAGTTCTGGTGAGTGTGGAGGCCATTGGAATACAGTGACCTCATTGTCCAGTGGTGAGATGATTGGAGCTTTGTGACATGGTGCATTATCCTGCTGGGAGGAGCCATCAGAAGATGGGGACACTGTAGTCATAAAGGGATGGACACGGTCAGCAACAATACTCAGGTAGGCCGTGGTGTATAAACCATGCTCAATTGGTACTAAGGGGCCCAAATTGTGCCAAGAAAATACCCCCCCCCCCCCACACCATTACAGCCCCACCACCACCCTGAACCAGTGATACAAGGCAGGATGGATCCATGCGCCAAATTCTGACCCCCACCATCTTGCATGTTGCAGCTGAAATGGAGACTCATCAGACCGGGCAATAGTTTTCCAATCTTCTATTGTCCTATTTTGGTGATCCTGTGTGAATTGTAGCCTCAGTTTCCTGTTCTTAGCTGAGAGGAGTGGCACCTGGTGTGGTCTTCTGCTACTGTAGCCCATCTGCTTCAATGTTCGATGTGTTGTGCATTCAGAGATGCTATTCTGCATACCTTGGGTGTAATGAGTTTTATTTTTTTTGAGTTACTGTTGCCTTCCTATCATATGGAACCAGTCTGCCCATTCTCCTCTGACATCAACAAGGCATTTTCATCCACACAACTTCCGCTCACTGGATATTTTCTCTTTTTCGGACCATTCTCTGTTAACCCGAGAGATGGTTGTGTGTGAAAATCCCAGTAGATCAGCAGTTTATGAAATACTCAGTCCACCTCATCTGGCACCAACAACCATGCCACGTTCAAAGTCACTTAAAATCCCCTTTCTTCCCCATTCTGATGCTCAGTTTAAACTTCAGCCAGTCATCTTCACCGCGTCTAGATGCCTAAATGCATTGAGTTGCTGCCATGTGATTGGCTGATTGGCAATTTGTGTTGCCAAGCAATTGAACAGGTGTACTTTGGACACTATTAAAAATATGAATAGGGCAGACTTGTTGGCAGAAAGGAAAACCACGGGAAGATGGTGGTTTCAATGGAGGGGTCCCCTTTGTGACTTCCTATTCCCTACAGCACAAAAGTATCAAACAATTGGTCAGTAAACATTGGCATATTGTTAATAATGATGCTGTGCTAAGAAGTGTTTTACCTGATAAACCACGAGTGGTGTTCATGGGTGTTCCCTCTTTGAGGAACCAAGTGGCACCTAATGTCTTGGACCCACCAAACAGCAGAGGTTTCTTTGACCAGTTGTCAGGTTTCTATAAGGCCCCTTTCACACTGGGGCATTTTTCAGGCAGTACAGCGCTAAAAATAGCACCTGTATACCGCCTGAAAAAATCCGGCCCCTTTCACTCCAGTGTGAAAGCCGGCGGGCAAGTGCGCCACACAATTAAGCCATATATTACGTGTTCCTCAACTGGAGTGGTATATATGTTACAGTGCCCTTGCAGGCTTCAATATGTAGGGTGGACCAAACGCCCACTCCAGGTGCGTTTTAAATGAACATATCACAAATATAAAGACAGGGTTCCAGAAACACTCTGTGTCCAAGCACTATTTGCTTGTACACAATAGGGATCCATCAAAGACCCTGTTTCTTGGCATTAACAAGTTCAAACCCTACTGGAGCTCACTAGTAAGAGAGATCTCCAAACTCGAAATGTCATGGATCCACCATTTAAAATCTTATGCCCATTATGGCCTCAATATTGATACGGATGTTAGCGCATTTATAGATAATTCAGGATTTTTCAGCCTTTGTGATCTTAGTCTGAGACGAGAGGGTGAGCGTATATAAAAAATGTTTTCTTCCTTTTAAAAGGTACGCTAATTTAGTTTGGGGCTTTTTCATATTCACTTTATATTTTTTTTTTTTTCTAAAAAGTTTGTATTTTTCCCCTTGATTTGAGAGCATAATGATATTACTTCCTGGATGTACATGTAATGGGGATCACATTTGATCACTTAGGGTACATCACATTATGTACTTCTAGGGATGAGTTTTCAGTTATTGTTCACATTTTTCACTCATGATGGATGAGTTTATAATTATTATTATTGAGTTTATATATCTATTATATCACTAGGGTGATACTGGTATGATAGTTAGCTTTGGCTATATATTATGTAGTGGGAGATGAATCGAGGGGAATATAAGATCCCTTTTGCTTCCTTTCTCCCTCCTTTTTATTACTATTTTTATTTGTGTTAAATATAATAAATTTTCATATATTTTTCACGTTTAATTTAATTTATATAATCCACTGATATCGGGTTAATGTTATTATATATATATATATATATATATAATGTATTGATATGGGATACAGGGAGATAGATGCAATTCTCTCTCTTCCGTTTATATACAATTTGGCTATCCATTTAGCTGTGAGAACTTTATAGTAAGTATGATGGTGGGTCTATAGTACGCCAATGTGCTGTTAAATTAGCACATTGAGCGATCGGGGGTTAACATGTTTATTAAACAACCTTAATATTATAAAGGGTATATGCCCTATATGCATGGAATTTGTAGATTATTTTATTTATATATATATATATATATATATATATATATATATATATATATATATATATATATATAATATATATATATATATATATATAATAAATTGATGGTCTTTGAGGTCTTTTTTTGGCTGCTTTTTTTTAGTAATTTATAGATTTATGTCCTTTTACGCGGCTAGGTTTTTTCCATGCTGTCTGTAATGGGGAAAAAGGTATCCACTGCCCATAATCAAAATGGCGCTTCTAGCCCGGCTCTCGCGTCTCAGAAAGAGGTTTGGCTCTATATATGGTGGTGTATCATTGCGTTGCCCGTTCCCCATTGAAAACGTGACGAATGACAAAACGCGTCTGGGAGGGCACACAGTGACGTCAGCATGCTACTCGAGAGGAGGACAGGCTCCTGTAATTTGCCGGCCGGCTTTGTTTTTATTGCAATCCTATCTATTTTAACATGTAAGTGCAATACTATATTTTTATTAAACGTATGAACATTATCGCACTATGGGCAGTTTCTCTTTCCTTTGATCCTATTGCAATACCATCTAAGTTCGGTTACGATCTTGTGGAACACCAAGGTGGCTTTCCCTGTGAAAAGGTTCCGTTCCTGTGTGGTCCAGGTGTCTCCAGTGCAAGCTAAAGGCCGCGGCTGGGTTATAGCCAAACGCTGCTTACGCTTTGCCATCTGGTAAGCGAATATAAATCTCGGTGGTCAGGCACTTTTTTATATGTGTGAAGTCATAACAGTCATAACAGCCATAAACTCCCCTCTATGCTATCCTATGTGTCCACATGGATGTTTTTTTTAAGTTTATCAGCAAGGGGGAGTTCATGGGCTGTTGCCTGAATGCCCTAAAATTGCGTTCAAAAGCAGTTCAGTTCTGCTGAAAGCTGAAAAAATGTGCATAAATGCGCTTTTATGAGCATTTTTTACATTGCAGAGCTGAATGTAAGCTGGGTGGGTGTAATTTAAAAAAAATGCCCAAAAACGCTGACGAAGAAAAATGCGCATAAACGTGTCTAAAAAGCGCATTTTTAAAGCAGTGTTTTCCTGCCAGCAAGCCGACTTCCAGAAAGATTTTTTTCGAACATCCTGTGTGCATGGAGCCTAAAGATGATTAAATTGCAGTGTATTATGGATGCACTTTAGCTATAGGATCAGTGTGTGTGTGTGTACAAGAGCTAGCACTCTATTCCATGTATCTGGGCTCTGTGTTGGTGATCTATGACTGATAGTGACTGTCCTTCTTCTCCTGATGATAATTCCAGATCCGGTTCTCATCTCCAACATCACCAGTAACTTCAGCCGGCTGGGTGAGGAGATGGCGGCGAGGGTCCAGTTCTCTGGAGAAGAGAGCGCTGTGACCTGGGAGGTGGACGGGGAGCCGATCCCTGAAAGATACCGGCTGATAGATGACAATAGGACGCTGATTATCCCCAGTGTGCAGAGAGACGACGCCGAGAGGAGATTCCGGGTCAGGATCACAAACCCGGTCAGTGAGGAGATCCGGGAATACCGGCTGGAGATCAGAGGTGAGAGGGGCAATTACTGGGGGAATAATCTGATCTGTATAGAAGATGATCATAGTGGGAGGGTGACACAGAATAGTAACATTGTGTCTTGTTGTCTCTTCTCTGCTCTCCTGATAGAGGATTATACAGGTGAGATGTCACATGACCACCGACCATACAGACTGATACATTGTATATTTATCATGTGTATCTAAATCTTTTATACATTGTATCTATATTTCATTTACTTTCTCACAGATTTGAAGCAATATAGAGGAAGGATTGGTCTCATTGCTGTTCTCATTGTCTCAGGAATTTTAGCAGCAATAATTATCACCACATATAAGGTAATATATATTTATTTTCCCTCTCAGTAATACATTATTACACAGATACGATTTGTAAGTCAGTGGATGCAGGAACAGATTTCTCATTATCACTACTGGTTGGCTGTGATCTTACATTGTACCTGGCACGGGTCCCTAAACTCTTTAAAGGGCCAGTTTACTGTCCATAACACTATTTGGAGGCAAAAAATGGTCAGTAGGCGTGTCCTGGCATCACTGGGAGGTAAAATGTGGTGAACCTTCTGTGTCTGGTGGGTGTCTATATTAATTTTATACATTGTATTCAGGGACGTGCAGTCAGGGGGGGCAGAGAACATGAGGCATGTACATAAAAAAAAAAAAGCTTTTAGGGTCGTAGTTCGGCAACCTGGTGTCACAGAGACCCCAAATTGGGGGTATGTAGCCTAATGCCACGTACACACGATCGGACTGTCCGATGGACCTATTTCGGAGGGCAATCCGCCAGACTTTCCAGCGGAGGTCCACCGGACTTTCCAAACACGCGCGGACTTGCCCACACGCCCGGACCTTTCTGGCAGACTAGATCCGCCGGCGTTTTGGCGGAGGTCCACCAGACTTTTGAAATGAACGGACTTGCCCACACATGGAGTAAAGTCCATTAATTTTAAACGTGACTCCAGGTAGACGGGACTAGCGAAGGAAGTCAATGCCGCTGGTACCCCTACCCATTCACCTGAGGGAAAAAGTGTTAAAAAAAAAACCACAGGTTTTTAAAGTACTTTATTAGACAGCTCCGGGGGTCTTCTTCCGACTTCGGGGATCTTGTCCTGCTCTTCGTTTGCTCTGCCGGGCCTCCGCTATCTTCTTGCAGCTCTTTTACTAGCATCGGCCTGGTCTTCTGCTTCATCGCTGTTGTCGCACCCCCCCATGTTGAGGGCACGTGGCCTGGTACGGCTCAGGGGGGGGGGGGGCGTAGGGATTACCCTTTAAATCCATACCAGGCGACTGGGCTAGCAAGGTGTCAATCTCTCCGAGGGATGCGGCGGCATTGACTTCCTTCGCTAGTCCAGTCTACCTAGAGTCACGTTCAAAATGAACGGACTTTACTCCGTGTGTGTGTGTGTGGGTGGGTCCATTCCTTTTTAAAAGTCCGGCGGACTAGCACACAGACGGCCGGATTGTCAGCCGGACTGCCGAGTCCGGCAGATAATTTTGAGTAAAAACTTCTTACTAAGTCCGCCGTACTTTTGGGAAGAAAAAGTCCGCCGGAGCCCACACACGGGCGGATTGTCCAGCGGACTCTGGTGCGCCGGTCCAAGTCCGCCAGATAGTCCGATCGTGTGTACGCAGCATGAGTCCTACCCCACCACTGGTAACAATTTGGGGCTCCTACGACCTATGGTTCCAGAGATATGGGGCTCCTTGCGCAGCCTGTCAGAAGCTACATACCAATGTTTTGCAATGTCTCACTAAAGACCCCCAACAGCGTTGTAAAACAAAATGTAAAACGTTACTTTTAATTTTTTTTTTTAAATAAGACTAAAAGTTCTAATCAGACTAAAAAGCCAGGTTTAATATGTTGCATAATGTAGCCACACCCACTGTATGCTGCGGCGCACGGCACCATCTCCCTTGTTGAAGCCCCAGGGGCCCATGATGCTATTAAGATGGCACTAACATCTCTGAGCTCTGCCCCACTTACTACTGACCCCTGTGCTCTCCCCCACTTACTACTGACCCCTGTGCTCTCCCCCACTTACTACTGACCCCTGTGCTCTCCCCCACTTACTACTGACCCCTGTGCTCTCCCCCACTTACTACTGACCCCTGTGCTCTCCCCCACTTACTACTGACCCCTGTGCTCTCCCCCACTTACTACTGACCCCTGTGCTCTCCCCCACTTACTACTGACCCCTGTGCTCTCCCCCACTTACTACTGACCCCTGTGCTCTCCCCCACTTACTACTGACCCCTGAGCTCTCGCCCACTTACTTCTGAACTCTCGCCCACTTACTTTTGAGCTCTGCCTCACTACTAACCCCTGAGCTCTCGCCCACTTACTACTGACCTCTGAACTCTGCCTCACTACTAACCCCTGAGCTCTCGCCCACTTATTACTGACCTCTGAACTCTGCCTCACTACTGACTTCTGCCTCACTGTTGACCTCTGAGCTCTGTTTCGCTATTGACCTCTGAACTCTGCTTCTATTTCAACCACAGCCAATATTCAGCACAATAAAAAACACACACAATTTTTACCGCTGCACATATCACACTTTCGTGTTATTGCTCAGGAGGGCCCAACTTATGATGCACACAGGCCTCATTACTGTCTACGTCACTGTTACCCCCATATTGGAGGATAGAATGCTACTTGTTTAAGTATATTCCACACCCTACTTCCCCCCAACCTGGGTACTGAATGACCTTGTCCTGATACGGGAGTCTTTGCCTCGGGTGAAAGAATGTCTAGCTTCGCCACTGGTTGTGGACAATGTTGGAACAAGAGGGGGATCAGATAAGTAAAGGGGGGCTCTGGGGGGCTGCTGCACACAGAAGGTTTTAAAGGTAAAAAACCTCAAAGTGCAGTGTCCTTGTAATTTACTGTGAGCTGAACAGAAATCACTGACAACCCTATCTTCTGTCTGCAAACTACCAGTCCCATCATCTCCCATGTAATGGAGAGGGAGCCTGAAAAAAGAAAACAAATGCAGCTCCCACATCTAAGGCCTCATGCACACTGAAGCTTATAAAGTTTGGGTGTTTTTTTAACAGCCATAAACTCCCCTCTATGCTATCCTATGTGTCCACATGGATGTTTTTTTTAAGTTTATCAGCAAGGGGAGTTGATGGGCTGTTGCCTGAATGCCCTAAAATTGTGTTCAAGAGCAGTTCAGTTCTGCTGAAAGCTGAAAAAATGTGCATAAACGCGCTTTTATCAGCATTTTTTACATTTGCAGAGCTGAATGTAAGCTGGGTGGGTGTAATTTAAAAAAAAATGCCCAAAAACGCTAACGATGAAAAATGCTCAAATGCGCATAAACACGTCTAAAAAGCGCATTTTTAAAGCAGTGTTTTCCTGCCAGCAAGCCGACTTCCAGAAAGATTTTTTTCGAACATCCTGTGTGCATGGAGCCTAAAGATGATTAAATTGCAGTGTATTATGGATGCACTTTAGCTATAGGATCAGTGTGTGTGTGTGTACAAGAGCTAGCACTCTATTCCATGTATCTGTGTTGGTGACCTATGACTGATGGTGACTGTCCTTCTCCTGATCATTCCAGATCCGGTTCTCATCTCCAACATCACCAGTAATTGCAGCCGGTTAGGTGAGGAGGTCGCTGTGAGGGTCCAGTTCTCAGGAGAAGAGAGCGCTGTGACCTGGGAGGTGGACGGGGAGCCTCTCCCTGAAAGATACCGGCTGATAGATGACAATAGGACGCTGATTATCCCCAGTGTGCAGAGAGACGACGCAGAGAGGAGATTCCGGGTCAGGATCACAAACCCGGTCAGTGAGGAGATCCGGGAATACCGGCTGGACCTCAGAGGTGAGAGGGGCAATTACTGGGAGAATAATCTGATCTGTATAGAAGATTATTATAGTGGGAGGGTGACACAGAATAGTAACATTGTGTCTTGTTGTCTCTTCTCTCCTGATGAAGGATTAATATACAGGTGAGATGTCACATGGCCACCGACCATACAGACTGATACATTGTATATTTATTATGTGTATCTAAATCTTTTATACATTGTATCTATATTTCATTTACTTTCTCACAGATTTGAAGCAATATAGAAGAAGGATTGGTCTCCTTGCTGGTCTCATTGTCTCAGGAATTTTAGCAGCAATGATTATCACCACATATATGGTAATATATATTTATTTTTCCTCTCAGTAATACATTATTACACATTATTATTATACAGGATTTATATAGCGCCAACAGTTTGCGCAGCGCTTTACAACATGAGGGCAGACAGTACACTTACAATACAAATCAATACAGGAGGGATCAAAGGGCCCGGCTCATTAGAGCTTACAATCTAGAAGGGAGGGTCAAGTGGAAACAAAATCAATATAATAACCGTGGGGAATAATCAGATGGAGAAAATGAAATAACAGTTGTTAGGTGTGGGTAGGGTAGGCTTCTCTGAAGAGAAGGGTTTTCAGGGATCGTCTAAAAGCTAATAGAGTAGGAGATAAGCAGACAGATTGGGGTAAGGCATTCCATAGGATTGGAGAGGCTTTGGAAAAGTCCTGGAGGCGAGCATGGGAGGAGGTGATGAGGGAGCTAGAGAGCAGGAGGTCTTGAGAGGAACGAAGAGAACGAGTAGGTTGGTATTTAGAGACTAGGCTAGTGATGTAGCTGGGGGCTAAATTGTGGATGGCTTTGTAAGTAGTTGTTAGTATTTTGAATTTAATTCTTTGGGTGAGCGGAAGCCAGTGGAGGGATTGACAGAGAGGAGTAGCAGACACAGAGCGATTGGTAAGGTGGATGAGTCTGGCAGCAGCATTCATGATGGATTGAAGAGGTGATAGACTATGTAGAGGTAAGCCAATGAGAAGGGAGTTGCAGTAGTCGAGGCGAGAGATGACCAGCGAGTGAATTAAGAGCTTTGTTGTGTCATTGGTTAGAAAGGGGCGTATTTTGGAGATGTTGCGGAGGTTGAGGCGGCAGGATTTGGACAGTGATTGGACGTGGTGCTTAAAGGAGAGTTCAGAGTCCAGGACTACACCTAGAACCTTGGCATGTGGGGATGGGCTTATAGTTGTGCCATCAATTTTGACAGAGAGATCAGGGGAAGGGGCATATGGGGGAGGAAAAATTATAAGTTTGGTTTTGGATAGATTGAGTTTGAGGAAGTGGTGTGACATCCAGACTGATATATCTGATAGTAAATTAGTGATACGTGAGGAGACAGAGGGAGTGAGCTGAGGGGTAGAGAAATAGATTTGGGTGTCGTCAGCGTAGAGGTGGTATTGGAAGCCATGGGAGGCTACCAGTTGACCCAGGGAGGAGGTCTAGATTGAAAATAGGAGAGGTCCAAGAACAGAACCTTGGGGGACCCCAACAGAGAAAAGAAGAGGAGAGGAGGAAGTAGAGTTGTAAGAAACGCTAAAGGTGCGGTTGGATAAGTAGGAAGAGAACCAGCGAAGAGTACAGTCATGGAGACCAAAGGTGTGGAGTTTTTTGAGGAGGAGGGGGTGGTCAACCATATCAAAGGCAGCATAGAAGTCCCAGGAGTAGGAGTACAGAATAGTGTCGATTGTTTTTTGCCGTTAGTAGATTGTTAGTTTTAGGAGAGCAGTTTCTGTGGAGTGTTGAGGACGAAATCCAGACTGAAGGGGATCAAGAAGGCTATTATCCGTGATGTGGATGCACAGTCGGTTGTAGAACAGACGTTCGAGGAGTTTGGATAAGAAGGGGAGCAAGGAGATGGGGCGTAGGTTGTTAAGATTGGATGGGTCCAGTGAGGGCTTTTTAAGTATGGGTCTGACAAGTGCATGTTTTAGAGAGTTGGGGAAGATGCCAGAAGAGAGGGAGAGATTGAAGATGTGGGTCAGAGAGTGTAGCATAGAGCCAGAGGGTGAACATAGCATTTGTGAGGGAACAGGTTTCAGAGGGCAGGTGGTAAGGTGGACATTAGCAAGTAGTTTAGCAACCTCGTCTATAGTGGTGGGGTTGAAAGAGGGAAGTAATGATTGTACCAGTGGGCAGGAAGTGTAAAGCGTGGAGCAGGGTTGAAAGAGGAAGTAATGATTGTGCCTGTGGGCATGAAGTGTAAAGCGTGGAGGACGAAGTAGAGAGCTGAAGGTCGAGAATTGTATCAATCTTCTGTTTGAAGTGAATGGAGATCTCCTGGGCAGTGAGTGAGTAGGCGGGTGGAGGCGGTGGAGGACGAAGTAGAGAGTTGAAGGTAGAGAAGGGTAGACGGGGACGGGATGATAAGTTGCTAATGAGAGTGATAAAATAGGTCTGCTTGGCAGTGAGGAGGCTGGAATTGTATTTTTGGAGGAAGATTTATATTGGTTGAAATCTCTCTGAGACTTAGTCTTACGCCACAGGCACTCATGCCAGTTTGCCCCTGTATAAAGCCACCTACTCGGGCAGAGGTTGCCCACAAAAATTTGAAAAGGTGTGGACCTGCTGGTTAGATGATAATTCAACGGCAACTAATGCAGTAACTAATCCCTAGATTAACTTTCAGGTTATAGTATGATAGCAAATTGACCCAAGTACCCTCATGTCACATTATCCTGTCATTATAATATTGAGCACAGACCCTCCTGAACTAAACCTCTCCCACATTGGGGTATAGATAAGTAAGTTGTGTTTTATCGGTCTGCCCTGTTGCGGTATGTTGCTGCTTCAGAGGCAGTCTGGTTATGTTATATGATGTACACTGTTGTGGTTGTTGCCGCATCAGAGGATTGACCCCTGCGTGGGTAATGTTTAGCCCCTATGTGGGCAAGTTTTTGTGTTAATGCAAAACTCAATAAAAAAGATTTTATAAAAAAAAAAAAGTTGAAGGGGTCGGGGCCTGGTTCTGTGTGTAGTGAGGGGGGCCAGAGAGTCCAGTGAGGCAAGAAGGTAAGCGTTGTAGACAGAAGTGGCTAGGTTGGTGCAGGATAGGGGTGAGATTGTCGCAGAGGTTGTCGATAGCAGAGTAGAGAAGAGAAGGGTTGAGATGACGTAGGTTTCTGCGGGTAACTTTTAGGCGGTTGGAGGTGGAGGAGGGAGAGAGTGAAACTAATAAGGTGGTGATCAGAGAGAGGGAATGGATAGTTAGAGAGGTTGCATGGAGTGCAAAGGTGAGAGAAAACGAGGTCAAGGGTATTGCCTTCGGAGTGAGTAGGAGCGTGTATCCACTGCTTCAGGTCAAAGGAGGAGGTTAGGCTGAGAAGTTTGGAAGGGGCAGGAGTGTTAGTATTAATAGGGATGTTGAAGTCCCCGAGAATGATTGTGGGGATTTCAGAGGAAAGAAAGTAGGGTAGCCAGGCAGAGAAGTCATCAAGAAAGGTTGATACTGGTCCAGGGGGCCTGTAGATCACGGCTATCCTTAGAGCTACTGGAGTGAAAAGACGAATGCGGTGTGCTTCGAAAGAGGAGAGTGACAGAGAAGGAGGTGGCTGAAGTACCTGAAAGGTGCTATGTTGGGCTAGAAGGATTCTGACACCTCCTCCCTTAGGTCCACTGGATCTGGGGGAGTGAGTCCAGAGAAGACCACCATGCTGCCAGAGGGTGCAGGGTGATGGGTGCATGGGGTACAGTTAAATGATGGAGGCCCAGGGTTTGGGGATATATCTCCAGATGTTAGGAGAAGCAGGAGGGTGAAGGAGGTAATATGTGAATGGGATTTATATGAGGGGACATGCCCCAGGGTCTTGGAGATTTTTAGTGTGTGGATTTAGAATTAGCAGATGTAGGTGGGTGCAGTAATAAGGAGAGGACAGAAGTGAGGGTGATATATATATATATGCTGTGGGGGGGGGGGGGTGAAGGAGAGATAGTTTTAGGATAGAGGACAGAGCTGTCAAAAGGAGTGGTATGCATGTTACAAGGAGAAGGAGCTGCAGGGATAAGCAAGGTCACGTGATGTCTGTGTGGTGTTTTTCAAAGTTTTTTCTTGTGTCCCTTCGCTGAAGTGCATTCGCTGAAGTGCAGAGTCAGAAGTGCTCCCACTTATAGAAATAGCCCACTTTGAAAAAGAGAGCCCTAGTTGCAAATGTGTGCCCCCTGCAAATGCTTCACCCAAAAGAAGCTTATATTTATACTGATATGGGTGGGGGGTGGGAGGATTTCAATTAGAATTCAGGAGGTAATAAAGCTTAGCTGGTTAACAGGGCAAAATTCTTACTTCAGAAAACGGACTAGCAATAGGGGACTCAAGTTAAACGGGCCATAATTTTGGGTAAGAGAAGGGAGATAATAAAGCATTGTAATGTGGACAGGTTTACAGACAGTTAAGCAAAAAAACATACTGCACCAGCAATTATTAATGACACATAAGAAAAGCAGATGGCAGTGTTTCAGTTTTTGGGTGGAGATGGTTTAGTTAGCACATACCCAGGGCCATCTTAAGAGCATTATAGGCCCCCGGGCAATACAGTGCACTGGGGCCCTGTCTACACAATCACGCACGAGAATAAAAATGCAAATTATCAATAAGACTATATTTATTTTTACTTTCAACAAAATCAGTGTTTAAACATTAACACGTTTGGACAATATAACACGAGTTTGATGGGCACAGTGGCAGCGTTTGATGGGCACAGTGGCAGCGTTTGATGGGCAAAGTGGCTGCGTTTGATGGGCACAGTGGCTGCGTTTGATGGGCACAGTGGCAGATTTTGATGGGCACAGTGGCAGATTTTGATGGGCACAGTGGCTGCGTTTGATGGGCACAGTGGCAGATTTTGATGGGCACAGTGGCTGTTTGATGGGCACAGTGGCAGCTTTGATGGGCAAAGTGGCAGCTTTGATGGGCACAGTGGCAGCTTTTGAGGGGCACATATCAGTATCAATATTTAATCCATAAGGGGCGTAAGATTTCAGGCGATGGATCCACGCCATTTCAAGTTTTGAAGTTTCCCTTACTAGTGAGGTCCCCCGCCAGTGAGGTTTGAATTTGTCTATTCCAAAAAACAAGGTTTTTGAGGGATCTGACCACATATTGATTACAGCATAAAGGGATTAAACAGCTGGCCAATAGACATTGGCACATTGTGAAAAGTGACATTGTATTAAGGGATGTGATACCCGAAAGACTCCAAGTGATCTTCCTACCCTCCTTGAGAAATCAAGTAGCACAGAATGTAGTGGATCCACCGAGATCTACGAGGGACTTTTTTGATCAGCTTTCAGGATACTACAAGTGTGGTAGATGCAGAGTGTGTTCCCTTAATACCACTGTAAGGAGACGTACCACATAATTTTTGTGTACAGCTACTGGCACTAATCATGTCATTAAGCCGTGCATAACATGCTCCACGACTGGTGTGGTCTACATGCTGCAGTGTCCTTGTGGCCTGCAGTATGTGGGCCGCACCAAACGCCCATTACATGGGCATTTGGGTGAGCACATCTCCAACATTTTGATTGGATTTCCAAAGAAATCGGTATCCAAGCATTACTTATTGGCACATGATAAGGATCCCTCAAAAACCTTGTTTTTTGGAATAGACAAATTCAAACCTCACTGGCGGGGGACCTCACTAGTAAGGGAAATTTCAAAACTTGAAATGGCGTGGATCCATCGCCTGAAATCTTACGCCCCTTATGGATTAAATATTGATACTGATATTAATGCTTTTATTGATAATTCTTGATGTCTATTTTTTATTTTCAATCTTTTTTGCTATAAAGTATTTTTAATTATTTTTAATGATATTTTTATATGTAGATTGATTTGGGAAGTGGCATACATAACCTGCCCTGACATATATATCTATGTAAACTCCTCCTGAGATGTATGAGTGGGCTTAACTAAGTCCTGACCCTGTGAGACATCCATTTGGTACTAATATAAAAAATTTTGGCCAAAATATATTACTTTTTTTTTAAATTATGGATAGGGAGAGGAGATTTGATACATTTATCATATTTTATACACTTGTATCAGATACACTATTTCGTATGCACTAACACATTAATTTGATATTCAATTTGAATTATTTTTTGTACACTTGCACCAGATTCATAATTCTGTATGCACTAATATATTAATTTGATATATATATATATATATATAAAATATATGTGAATTTTTTCACATTTTTATAAGATATATTAATTCATTAATATTCAACTTTTTGCATTGTTTGGCACATTGTTTGTTATGAATTATTTATTATATACATTTATATAATTCACATATTATAAATCGGTATAATTTAGTAAGTGACATCACCAGCCACTAGGGGGATTCACTATGATTGACGGACGGAAGGAATAAATTATTTTTCTGTCCGCGTCTTTTTAATCTACTATGGGAATGTCCCAAATATATATAGGATTGTTTTTTGGAATAGACAAATACTAGGACCCCCAGGTCCTTTTCCATCCTAGATTCCCCCAGAGGTTCTCAGCTGCACTGGACAGGGAATGAATGGGAAGTGCTCTGTGCTGAGCAGCTTCCCATTCATTCACAAACTAAAGCATAGGAAACACTGTCTCCTATGCTTCAGTTATGATTGAAGACAGTGAGTGTGTTCATTTAGAAAAGAAAGGGGCTAGTACATGACATATTAATTAGCACCTTCCCCCACTCTCCATTCTGAAACATCCCTGCAGCAGCCAGTAGAAGAGGGAAACCAGCAGCGCTGTGGTAGGGGGACGTAACACTGGGGGAAGCCCGGACAGTAGGGGGAATCAGCACTTCACAAAGTGATTAGAGTGTTCCCAGGCACACCTGGCACACCCCCTGCACAGGTCTATGGGTGAATAAGTGGCAGGACTCCAGCAGAGGGGCAGCACAGTCTCCAAATAAAATCATCCGAATTGCCAGTCCAGAGAGACAACCAATTATAGGTGAATGTAACCTTCTCTATGTTATAAATACTATATTATAAATTGACTCTCTTGAACAATGGCGTCACTAGGCTTGATGTCACCTGGTGCGGTAAAACATGGCGTCACCACGCCCCCCCCCCCCCTCGGGCACTGATTAGCCTGCCACAGTGGATGGACCTGGGATAAGATCGGGTCAGTGAAGTCATACAATGGAGTGTGTGGAGGTGATCAGGAATGGTGAGCGCCTCCAGAATGTCTTGGGTGCCACCAACTGGCTTCTTATGCAGTAAACACCCCGGCAGTCACATGACCAGGGACAGTCAGTGAATGGACAGACTATCACTGCTATAAAACCTGTGTGATCTGTGGGGATCATTTGTGCTGCCATCTGACCTGTTAACCAATTTTATATTCACAGATCCATTCCAGGAGGAAAATGAGAACCCTACAAACCAAGTATCTGGATAAGAATGTTTCTTTGCACACTCGGGAGAATGAAGCTGTGCCCACTATGGGGAATGGAGCTGTGTATACTATGAGCAATGGAGCTCTGTAGTCTATGGGCAATTGAGCTGTGCCCACTATGGATTATGGAGCTGTGCCCACTATGGATTATGGAGCTGTGCCCACTATGGATTATGGAGCTGTGCCCACTATGGATTATGGAGCTGTGCCCACTGTGGATTATGGAGCTGTGCCCACTGTGGATTATGGAGCTGTGCCCACTGTGGATTATGGAGCTGTGCCCACTGTGGATTATGGAGCTGTGCCCACTATGGATTATGGAGCTGTGCCCACTATGGATTATGGAGCTGTGCCCACTATGGATTATGGAGCTGTGCCCACTATGGATTATGGAGCTGTGCCCACTATGGCGAATGAAGATCAGCACACTATGGAGAATAAAGCTGTGTACATTAAAGAGCAGGGGTAGGCAACATTTGAGGACTAGAAGCCTACCTGAATGACATGGGAGCAATGAAACCTCACCAGGGAGTAGCAATCTTTTCTTTCTTTTTTTAAAGTTAACTGCCACTTCAGTAACAAGTTAGGGTGATATAAAGAAAACATCATGCACATGGGTCAATATTATGTAGGGTAGTGTACTAGGGTCAGTGGTTTGTATGGCAAAGTACAGATGTAAGCAATATGTAGGTGCAGGTTATAGGGGGCAGCAGGGTTAGAGGACAGGAGTCAGCAGGGCAGTAAACAGTTCAAAAGAGCAGAGAACAAAGAATAGCAAAGCAAAGAGGTCAGGGGTTAGAAGTGCAATGGACAAGGGGTCAGTAGAGCAGAGTACAGGGGATCCTTAGGACAGAGATCTTCAGGGCAGTGTACAGAAGTCAGTAGGGCAGAGGACAGGGGTCAGCATGGCTGATGGCGGGAGGTCAACAGGGTTAGAGAAGGGGAGGACAGCATGGCATTGTATCAGGGGTCAGCAGGGTGGAGGACAAGGGGTCAGCAAAGCAGAGGATAGGCTTCAGCAAGGAAGAGGACAGAGGTCAGCAGGGCAGAGAACTTGAAACAGTAAAGGGAAGGGGTTAATGGAGCAGTGGACAGGGAGTCTGTAGGGTGGAGGACAGGAGTCAGCAGGACAGAGTATAGGGGTCAGCCCAGAACACATGACCAATCCTCATGGTACTCATAGCACATCAGCTTTCCAAGCTGTCATCCGCTATATAAGGGTTGGGGCATGGATGGTGGTGACATCATTGACCAAATATGGTGAGTTATAATATTTAGTCAGTGATGTCACTGATATCCCCACCCCTTTGCTTATATGCAGTAGCTAATGACAGCTAATTAGACAATTTCTCCATCTCCCCCTGCATTTCCCTGCCCCACAGTGTGAAGAGGCGGGGAATGGAGACTGAAGGTGGGTGGAGCCTGCTTTCCATCTGTCTGGGAATAGTGTCTTCATCTGCAAGTGTCACTCCCACTCTCAGCCTGATTTCTGGTATGCAAAAGTGGATAAAAGTGGATACAAATGTTTTTTATTACTCTAGTTTTACATGCAAACTTAAATCTAAGGAGCTTGTTATAAAGATACAAGAGAATTACATTTTTTTAAAATCAGAAACAACGTTTATTGAGCATGTAAGATATAGTAACATACGTGTGAGAAAAGTGCAACAGGTACTACATACAGGATAACTTTGTTGACATACATTGCGACTTGACAAAAAGAGAATTACATTTTTTAATATGTGAATGGAGTTCCCCTTTTATATGGCCAGTGTTTCTACATATATTAAGTTACATTTACAAGAAATACTGGTACAAGTGAAGTATGGGGGCCTCTATTGCTGGCCTACCAGAAGAAGATACTATTTGATTGGTTGTATCTTAAAGTATAGCATTAGGCTGTTGAATGGAGTGGTAAAGTGTTAGACACTCTGTCAAAGTTGTATTGCTCTCTGTGTCCCCATTGGGTGGTCCTTATTCTTCTTCTCTTGGTGTAATTGGTAGATAAAGATTTATTTTTGTATTTATTTTTTTATTGTTAAACTGAGGTATTTGATGGAAATGTTTTGTGTTGTGATGCGTTTTTGTTGTATATGAGAAAAAAATTCAATAAAAATGATGTGGTTGTATAACCAAAGAAAGGATGGGAAGTGATTTAAAGAGTCACCTCTGCCCTTTTGCCTGGGGGCAGCACCACCACCCCCTAAAAAATGCCGCTCAAGGCAAAAACCTTTTTTGCCTCGAAGAAGATATACCCCTGCCATTAGGTGGTATAATTGAATTAAAGTCGACTGCGATAAAATACACAGTAATCAGTATTCAAATACGTGCTCCACCATCAAAAGAAACGCTTGCTCTCCTGACTCCTGGACCTATATAAATATACGGGGTCACAGAACACTTTTAGAGATCATCTGCAACACTGATGGGCGTCACTGTCGTACAGGCACTGATGGGCAGCACTGAAAAGCAGCACTGACTAGCATCACTAATGGGCACTGATTGGTGTCACTGGTGGGCACTGATTGGTGTCACTGGTGGGCAGGGCTGCCATTAGGGGGTACAGGCATTACACCTGTAAGGGGCCCAAATGTTCCCAGGGGCCTGGCCAGCCCCTGTTCTCAGCTCGCGGCTGAGAGGAGAGAAAACCCTTTCATATCGGCAGTTCCTCCCCCCCGCTCCCATGTCGCGGCTGGAGAGAGGAGAGAAAATGGTCACATGAGAATCTAACCCACCGGCAGACTTGCAGTTCGGTCCAGCTGTCATTCAGCTGGGCCCCCTCCTCCTATCACGTGTCCCCGATGCAATCTCTCCTCCCCCCTGATCTTTGGTGGAGTCCGTCCCCAGCCTGACAGTGACCATCTCAGCCATGATGGTGAGCGGCGGAGGGGAGGGCGGGGGAATGGATTGGCGCCTGTGCAGGGCATAGTGCTGGCTGTGGGGCCCGGGGGGCTCTGCGAGGAGGGTAACAGTGTGTGTTTTATTCTCTCTTTGTAGCAGGAAGGACCCTACTTCCTGTCAGAGGAGGACAGAGCGGTAAGTGGCAGCTTCTCCCTGCACCTCCTCAGCTTCACGGCGGCTTCTCCTGCATCTCTTCCTCCTTAGCTTCATAGCGGCTTCCCCTGCGCCTCCTCCTCGGCTTCCCATCGGCTTTCCCTGCGTCTCCTCAGCTTCACGGCGGCTTCCCCTGCATCTCCTCCTCAGCTTCACAGCAGCTTCTCCTGCATCTCCTCCTCCTCAGCTTCACAGCGGCTTCTTCTGCGTCTCCTCCTCTGCTTCACGTCGGCTTCCCCTGCGCCCCCTCCTCCTAAGCTTCACAGCGGCTTCCCCTGCGGACCGCCACAGGGTGTGTTTTTGTGGTGTGAACCAGCCCTGAAACTGACTGCACTGGTGTGAACTATGCAATTGGAAATGGGGTGGTGGAGGAAACTACATGATGTCATCCCAGGTGGAGGCTCTACAGGAGCTGAGAACAAACACACAGGGGAAAAAAGGCGTGACCGAGAACTGCAGTTTCCAGCACCTGACTACTGGCTGGATAGGATGAATAATAGGTTGCTATATGCGCAGAGCCCCGCCCAGCTACAGACCAGGAGCTGCTGATTGGAGGGCGAGCGGATACCTGCAGTCAGTGTGGGCGGAGTGTCTCCAATCATCTGTACAGCTTGTGAGAGAGGAGACAGTCTGCTAATGCAGATCATAGATGTTGTAGTGCTGAATGTTCCTTAGGTGGGGGGGGGCAATATGTTGTTATATTTTATGTATAGATTATGATGTTAATTATATAAAGTTGATTGAAATCCACCACATTGGCACAGACTGATCAGCATTGGACCATCATTATATCCAAACCATAATTTATATAATGTATTCCCCTGTATATCATATGCACCTTAACATACACTTGTAATGCATCTGTGGCATATTTTGTAGCATTATTTATTGTATGCATTTGCGGTGCATTTACATGTATTCATGTGATTTTTTTGGTGCGAAAAATGCATCATTCTGTACTTTCTTCAAACACTTCAACGCCGGACACTTTCACCCCCTTCCTACCCAGGCGAATTTTCAGATTTCAGCGCTGTCACCCTTTGAATGACATGAGTGTGAAAAAGTAATACAAGGTATAAAATATAACAAAGTTTATTTGTCACATATTATAAACGTATTTCCCAAGATGGAACAATAAAATACATAAGAACATAGCATGATGATAAAATAAAAAAACAAACACCCTATTTGTAAGGTGGGCTGGAGCACCTAGCCGGCCAGGATGGAGTAATGGCCCAAGAGGCTTCAAGGTGTTCACATCTGAACCCGAACCCAATGCGTTTAGGAAAATGGTTTGTATATTCCTTCTGCAGGGGAGAAGAAAAGGGTGCACAAAATCTATAGATGCAATAAAGTCCACACTGAGGCAATATCTTTTTTTAACTGTGTAATGTAGGGGGTCCTGAGGTGCAGGGATGGGTAATGTAAAGGGGTCCAGAGGTGCAGGGATGGGTAATGTAAAGGGATCCAGAGGTGCAGAGTGCTGTGTAATGTAAGGGGGTCCTGAGCTGCAGGGCTGTGTAATGTAGAGGGGTCCAGAGGTGCAGGGCTGTGTAATGTAAAGGGGTCCAGAGGTGGGCGTGGTCAAGCTGGCGGCCTGAGCGGACGTGTGCTATGGGAGCTCCGCTCTTACCTGGCTAAATTACCCGATTTATACCGGTAATCTGCTGCAAACCTTCACCTGCTACTCTTCTGAGACCTCCGGGCATGCGAAGAAGCAAGGCCATGGTGATGTTAGACTGTTTGTTAATAGCAGTCACTTGAACCGTGTCACCTCTGAGAATGTGGGGGCAACAAGGACAACCATTGTGTCCACATCCAAATGTGCCTTTAAACTGCAACCAATGTCTACTAGGGCACTTACTGGTGTTAGTGGTGTACAAACCTGGTGATAAAGTGCCTCCTAATGTGGGAGCTCTGCGAGACACAGTCTTAACCCCATCAGCAAGAATCTTTGCATAAATCGGATCATTAAATAATACCGGTAAGTGTTTAGAGACAATGTTCCTGATTTTATAAAATTCCGTACTAAACGGAGTAGATAAAATCGGTGTGGAGGAAAAGGCAGATAAATTACTGTTGGGTCCCCTGTTTCCTTTATTGATTGGCGTTTTGTTAGTGATATTAATCGCTCTGTTTAGTATGGAGTCAGAATAACCCCTTTCCTTAAAATGAGAAAACATGATTTTTGATTCCTGTGTGTATTCTTTATCATTACTGCAAATTCGTTTGAGACGCAAAAATTGGCCTACTGGTATACCCTGCAGGGTATGTTTTGGATGGTTGGAGTCTGCTCGTAAAAGTGCATTCCCTGCTGTAGATTTTCTGAAAAGGCTGGATATATGGGGAGATGGAGAATCGGGAAACTTCAGGCGGGGATCAAGTCAGGGACTCAACCAGTGGAGGTGTCGCTTGCAGAGCAGACTTGTGAGTCAAGCCAGGGACTGAGCTGGTCAACAGGGGTGAAGCTTGAGAAGTATCTGGAGTGCCAAGCTAGGGACCCAGCAGGAAAGCGTGGGTGACTCTTGAGGGAGATACCACCGCAAAGATTGGAGGAGCTCAAGGAGTTCAGAGTCAGTGAATAAGTGGGTCTAGTTAGAGACCGGGAGCTCAGTGTTGAAGAACTACAAGAAGCAGTTGTAGTGAAGCTGAAGGAAGTATTACGTTTGAGTTAGGAACTGTTAAAGACTGTCACCATAAGAGACAGCATTCCTGCACGTGCAGAAGTGGCGCTTATCAGAATCCGGACGTGCTTATCAGAATCCGGGAGCCCCCTTTAATAAGGGGGCCCCCAGATTCCGGCCCCCCACTCTATGTGAATGAGTATGGGGTACGATGTACCTCTACCCATTTACCTGGGGAAAAGTGTTAATAAAAAACAACACAGGTTTTTAAAGTACTTTATTAGACAGCTCCGGGGTCCTCTCGCCAGGCTCCTCCCCTATCTTCTTCTTCTTCCACGATGCTCTCTCCGGCCGTAATGGCAGGGACGGGTTGTGCGGCGACTTATATAGGCATAAGGGGCGGGGGTCACCAGGTGATGTCACATGGTGACCCCGCCCCTTATAATGTCACAGTCCCAGCATTCCCAGGACTGTGACATCATAATGTGACCCCGCCCCTTATGCCTATATAAGTCGCTGCACAACGCATCCCTGCCATTACGACCAGAGAAAGCGTTGTGTCAACATCAGAAGGAAGAAGCGGCGGCGTCAGCGACAAGACCGGGCCAACACTAGTAAAAGAGCTGTAAGAAGATAGCGGAGGCCTGGCCGAAGAGCGGGACAAGACCCCCGAATTCGGAAGAAGACCCCCGAAGTCGGAAGAAGACCCCCGGATGGCGGCGGCGACGAAGGAGAAAGCCGGGCTCCTCTGCTAGTAAAAGAGCTAGCGGTAAAAGAGCAGAATATAGCGGAGGAGCCTGGCGAGAAGACCCCCGAAGTTGGAAGAAGACCCCCGGAGCTGTCTAATAAAGTACTTTAAAAACCTGTGTTGTGTTTTCTTTGTTAACACTTTTTTCCCCAGGTGAGTGGGTAGGGGTACATCATAGCCTATACTCATTCACATAGGGTGGGGGGCCAGTATCTGGGGCCCCCTTATTAAAGGGGGCTCCCGGATTCTGATAAGCCCCCCCGCCCACAGACCCCGACAACCAACGGCCAGGGCCCCCCTTCCCCAAAGCACCCCCCATGTTGAGGACACGTGGCCTGTTATGGTTCAGGAGGGGGGCGCTCGCTCGTCCCCACCCCCTTTCCTGACCGGCCGGGCTGCGTGCTCGGATAAGGGTCTGCTATGGACTTTGGGGGGACCCCCACGCCATTTTCTCGGCGTAGGGGTTTCCCTTTAAATCCATACCAGGCGATGGGGCTCGCAAGGTGTCAATCTCACCGATGGAGGTGGCGACATTCACTTCCTTCGCTAGTCCCGTCTACCTGGTCCCGGGCGGTAGATGTAATTGCAGTAACGCCACCCAAGTAATGGGAACGGCATTACCATGAGGGGAAGAGTAATCAGTTAGATTACTCGTTACCCTCTAAAGTAACTGCGTTTATTTTAACTGAGTTACTTACATCACTGCTCACAACCTCCTACATATTGAAGGATGTCAGCTAGCTTTGGCCTTAGAGGTCCTCATTATACTGGAAGAGGCTAAAGACTTTGCTACAGATGCCTACCTTTAAGAATCTTCAGACCCTCTGACATGCTAGTCATGGACCTTTAACAGTTTCCTGACCGCCTCACGCATATATACTGTGGCAGAAGGGCACGTACAGGCAGAATCACGTACCTGTACATTGCCCTTTAAGAGGCGGCCAGTGGGCATGCGCATGGCAAGCTCCGTGAGTCGGGTCCCGCGGACTCAATCCCCGCAGGGATACCCGCGATCATCTCACGGGGAGGAAGAATGGGGAGATGCTAATGTAAACAAGCATCTCCCCGTTCTGCCTAGTGACAGTGTCACTGATCTCTGCTTCCTGTGATCGGAGCAGAGATAAGTGACGTGTCACACACAGCCACGCCCCCCCCACAGTTAGAAACACGCCCCTAGGACACACTTAACCCCTACACTGCCACCTAGTGGTTAACCCCTTAACTGCCAGTGTCATTTACAGAGAAATCAATGCATTTGCATAGCACTGATTGCTGTATAAATGACAATGGTCCCAAAAATGTCCGATGTGTCCGCCATAATGTTGCAGTCACGATAAAAATCGCTGATCGCCGCCATTACTAGTAAAAAAAAAAAATATTAATAAAAATGCCATAAAACTATCCCCTATTTTGTAAAAGCTATAGCTTTTGCGCAAACCAATCAATATTTGCTTATTGCGTGATTTTTTTTTACCAAAAATATGTAGAAGAATAAGAATCTGCCTAACTGAGGAAAAACAATTTTTTTTATGTAGCGCCGGGCTCCTGAATGAGCACGCGCTATATGTTTTGTAAATTTAATGTTCCTAAAACCACAGTTGGGTTTTAGGGTTAATTGTTCTAAGTTCTGGTCTCAGTACCAGTTTGGCTGGATTGCATTGTGTTATGCTTGACCATAGGTGTCGGTGTCACCTCTGGCAAGCACAAGAACGCAGTCCGGTTGGACGCATTGGGTGCTAATCTCTCTCGGAACCAACCAGTGAGTGTGTCGTCTCGCTGTGAATTCTGGGAGAGGGTACTTAAGGGATTGAGGTCACGTGCTTCTGGGTTCCGGTCCAGAAGATCGTTCTGTCTGTTTGGTCCTGGTCCTCCTGACCAGCCCTCAAGGACCCTCATGGCCTGGGGTGCGGATCCATCCATTTCCGAGTCTCGGGCCTGGCTAGCCCGAGACACAGTAACTGGAAGGAGGATTCTAAGGTGGTCCGGTGCCGTCTCGTTTTTGGAGAGGCCCAGCAACTGAGAACACAACCAGGGGAGGACTCTTCTGAAGAGGACCATGCGAAAGGCTGGCTGCTCGGCAAGAGCCTGAAAGCTAAGTTGAAAAGACACCAGGTGAATCCACACTCGTACGGTATCGCCGGACTGGCTGGAAGATTCTGGTACCGTATGAGGGTTCTCTAAATTCTTCTATCCTTCAGTTACAACCAAGTCTGTGGCAGAGACTTTGCTTTATCCGAATCATCTATCGGCTGCTAGATCCACTGAACGGGGATTTATCCGTCAGCCGTAATATCCAGTTGTGAATGGCTATTCTCTGGATTTCATAGTGAGAGACATTCCATTTCAAGCAGTTCCAAGAGTACCTGAGCTTCCTACCTATACCCTTTATCCTTTATTGAGAGACTGTGTTTTGTCTACCATTTTTGCAAATAAAAATCCTTAAAGTGGATTCTGTGTCGGTCTCTACAGTTCTTTGGGCCATCTACCTCGTGAAACCCCTAGACGCATACGAGGTCCAGAAGGTAACGGTAAGCCCACATCAAAACAGCAGCTCCTTCAGGGGTTAGTGCTACATTTATATGTTTTTGGGGGATATTTATTATAGCAAAAAGTCAAAAATAATGTGTTTTTTCCGCTCTTTTTTTGTTTATAGCGCAAAAAAAATAAAAAACGCAGGGGTGATCAAATACCACCAAAAGAAAGCTCTATTTGTGGAAAAAAAAGGACGTAAATTTTGTTTGGGAGCCACGTCGCACGACCGGGCAATTGTCAGTTAAAGCGACGCAGTGCCGAAATCGCAAAAAGTGCTCTGGTCAGGAAGCGGGTAAATTATTCCGGGGCTGAAGTGGTTAAGCCCATTTGACTAATTAGGACTCTTTTTCAGCTTCAGCTACCTCCCCCAAGCAGCAGGCCTGGAAAAAATACTTGCGGTGTGAGGTGCTGTGTTGTGTGTGTGGGGTTTGTCCGTGTGTTTTTGTGGGGTGGGGGGTTTTGTAGGGGTTGTGGTATGGTTGTGGGTTGCGGGTTGGTGGGTGGTAAGTTAGGGGGTGTGGTGGGCTGGGGTGGGGTGGGTGGTGTTGGTTGGGTTTGCGGAGAGTGGCTGGTGTGGGTTGAGTTGGTTGTGTGGGGTTTTTGGTGGTTGGTTTCTTTGGGGGTTGTTGGTGTGTTTGGGTGGGGGCGTTGGTGGTGTAGTAGGTTTGTTTTGTGTGGTTTTGGTTTGTGTTTTGTGTGTGTGTTGTGGCTTGTTTTTGTGTTTTTGTTTTGTGTTTGGTGTTGTGTTTGGGGCTGTGTGTTGTTGGTGTTGTGGGGGTTGTGTCGGTGTTGATTGAGCTGTGTGTTTGTCTGTGGGTTGTGGTGTGTGATGTTGTTGGTGTTGTTGTGGGGGTGGGGGGGGGGAGTGGTGGCGTTGTGTAGGGGTGGTGCGTTTGTGACGGAGCTGGGGGGCTTATGGGGGTCAGTGGGGGGGTGGGGTTAGGCGTGGAGGTGGGGGGATGTCGGTGGGTTGTGCTGGGGCGTGGTATGGTGTGTTTTGGTAGGGGAGAGGTTGTTGGGGGGGGGGGGGAGGGCGGGGGGGGGGGGGGTGGGGGGGGGGGGGGGGGGGCGTCGGGGGGGGGGGGGGGGGGCGGGGGGGGGGGGGGGGTAGGTTTCTGGTGAGTGACGAAAATGGCTGTGTGGATGGTTGTTGAGTGGGGGGCGGGGGGGGGTGGGGGGGGGGGGTGTTGGGGGGGGGGGGGGGGGGGGTGTTTGTGGGTGGGGTGGGGGTGAGGGGGGGGGGGGGGGGGGGGGAGAGGGGGGGGGTGGGGGTGATGGGTGTGGTTGGTGTGCAGGGGTGTTTTGTGTGTGGTTGGGTGTGTGTCCTGTGGTTTGGGGTGGGTGGTTGGTGTGCGCTGTGCTGTGTGTGTGTTTTGTGTGTGGGTGTCGTGCTGGTTGGGCGTGGGTGGTGGTGTTGTGGGTTGGGGGGGGGTGGGGGGTGGTGGTTTGGTGGGTTGTGTGGTTGTGGGCGGGGGGGGGGTTGTGGTGTGGGTCGTGTTTTGTTTGCTGGGGGTGGGGGGTGGGTGGGGGGGTGGTGGGGGTGGTGGGGGGGTGGTTGGTGGGGTGGTGGAGGTTGGTGTGGGTGGTTGGTGTGGGTTGGGGTGGGGGGGGGGTGGGTTGGTGGGGTGGGTGGTGGGTGGTTGGGGGGGGCGTTTGGGTGTCTGGGTGTGGTGGTGTGTGGTTGGGTGGGGTGAGTGGATGTGTGGGTGGTTGTGTGGGTGTTGTGGGTAGTTGGGTGGTGGGTTGTTTGTGTTGTGGTTTGAGTGGGTGGGTTGTGTTGGGTTGGTGGAGTGTGGGTGGTGAGGGGTGTGGGGGGGTTGTGGGGTGGGGGGGGGGTGGTGGGTGGGGTGGGTGTGGTGGTGTTGTTGGGTGGTGTGGTGGGGGGTGTTGGTGTGTGTGGGGTGGGTTTGTGGGTGGTTGGAAAAAATACTTGCGGGTGTAGCTAATCTTTTTATTAAAAAATAATTCTCCTTTAAGGGGGCGTGGCAGGGGGGTGTGTCATATGCCTACATACTTTTGCTATTTGGTGTGCCTCGTTCCCATCACAAAAAGTGGGGCGGTATGGGCATATTGTGACCGGTCTTTTTCTGTGGCATTGGTGCAGTGAAGGCTTCTTTCTGGCAACTCAACCATGCAGTTATTTGGAAAATGAAGAAGTTGATGATTGGAATAAACTACCATCAACGGTAGTGAGACAGTCAACAGTAAACTGCTTCAAACATGCTTGGGATAAACATATAACAAAACTGCCATCCAACCTACTAGTCCTTGGTAAAATAACCAGGACCCTAGACTGGCAGACACTGGATCGTGTAATGATGGATAAGGAGGAGAAGATATCCAACCCCAAGTACTGTGAAGGAAGGAAAGTATGGTATGTAGATTCTATAAGTATTCCAATATTTAAGCAATCAACACCAACTATATACCTACTATTACACATACTCAATGTATGACATAGCAGGCGGAGGACATATACACATCACATAAGTATTCCTCCTAGGTAGACCATTCATATATAAGTAATGTTGGTCATATTGGAAATAGAGAGAGAAAGGTTATTTAGTCATATGGTGGCAGGGATCTCATTGCATATCTCCAGCTAATACGACGGACGTATTCCATAGCACATAACCATCCAATTGGTCATTAACAGATATCCTCTGGCAATATCCAACCGATAATACCTAAATCCCCTGAAACTACAAATAATTCAAACCAAGATTACAACCTCCCATAGGATCCAACCATTACGTCCCACTCTCATCACAGTACATACGTAGCGCCAATTAATCAAAGCTTCCCCATGGTTATATCCGCGATTCATTCACATACTTCACATACTAGAGTAGTGTCAGCATCATTACCTTTCAGATAAGAGTAGTTTGTCAGCCTTTTACGCATCACAGCGTCACTGTATACACCGCCAGTAGAAACAGTGGTGGCTGGTGCTCCATTTTTTTGGGGGAGGTGCAAACAACGCTAGATAGATGAATGAATGAATGAATGACTTGTATAGCGCTGCAAATGCGAACTGAATCGCCTCAAGGCGCTTGTCTGCCCCTGTTTCCTACTGTATTAGAAGAGGTGGGTCTTGAGTTTTTTCCTGAAGGCCTGATGGTTTTCTTCCAAGCGGATGTTGTTCGGTAGAGCATTCCATAGCCGAGGTCCCTGTACTGCGAATCTTCGTTCTCCCTTCGATTTGTAGCGGGCTTTGGGGATGAGAAGGAGATTTTGGTCTGTCGATCGAAGTCTGCGATTCGGTATGTATTTTCCTATTTTCTCACAAAGGTATTGAGGAGCGTTTCCTTGTGTACATTTGTGGGTGAGGCAGAGGGTCTTGAATGTGATCCTATCTTTTACCTTGAGCCAATGAAGGGACCTTAGGGATGGGGAAATGGATTCCCAGGGTTTCTTTCCGGTGACTAATCTTGCTGCTGCGTTTTGGACGACTTGTAGGCGTGCAATCTGGTAATCCGGTAGTCCTATGTAGAGGGAGTTTGCGTAGTCGAGCCGCGAATTGATGATGGTTCCTACTACTACTGCTTTCTCTTTTTCTGGGATGAAGGGGATGAGTCTGCGAAGCATGCGGAGGAGATGATGGGATCCGCTGATTACTGATCCTATTTGTGCATCCATAGTCATCTCTGAATCAAAGATGACTCCGAGGCTTTTGGCTTTGGTGCTTGGGAGGATGGTCTGTTCCAGGATGGTTGGTGGGATCCATGACGTCTTCGTTTTTTTACTTCGGTTAGCGTTGAGGAGCAGTAGTTCTGTTTTCGACCCATTAAGTTTGAGGGAGCTAGTGGTCATCCAGTCATCTAATCAGATATTAGGTGGGAGGGGGAGAATGAGAGAGATGGTGGGATAAATAGTGGGATAGATAGAAAGATAGACACTGGGTGGGAGGGATTTAGTGGTGAATGGGAGAAGCAACCCGGAAGTGATGCTGCTGCCAGGGGAAAGCTCCACCTACCTGGCAATAGAAAACCCCACAGCAAGGGGAATGCCTGCAGGACGGAAGCGTTGCGGCGCAGTTCTTTGCACCGCAATGACTCACAAAACCCTGCAAATAAAGCGTCTTACATGCAATCACGTGATTGCATAGACGTCATGCTACCCATAGTGCACTGTGTCCAGCGCCTGTACACAGTGCACTTGAAGGACTTTTTTTCATTAAATACATTTTTTATGGTGACTAGCCTTGGGGGGGGGGGGGGGGGACGGTGGCGCCCCCTATGGACGGGCCACCACTGCTGGGAAACACCCGGCTAACGAGTCATGCTTTTATACATGATCCCACCCAACGCGGCTGGGCCAGGCACAGCCCATCAGCGGCATGTACAAGTGCGGGCGACCAACTAGGGAAAAACACAAACATGGAAAGATGTTCAGTGTCTATCCGGCACACACAGCGCCCTCTCCCATCCAGAGGGAGATGAAAACACGGCAGGTTACACCATTTTGCACTACAACAGTGCTCATCCTCGCTCCCTGGTACGGAGTATCCCCTTCAATCAATGCCTTAGGCTTTAGAGGAACTGTGCCAGGGAGGAGGATTTTGAGACTGAGGCCAAGGCCCTTTTCCATCGACTAATAATTTGAGGCTATAGCAAAAAGGTCCTAAAACTAGCTTTTTTACTTTCCAAGGACTGTACATCTTTATTTCAAGCACTGAGGACATGTATGATTGAAGAGCACCTGTCACTTTGGATTTTTACATAACGATTGTGTATATCATTTGATTCTCAGCACTAGTCACTTTTTTATGATTGCACTATTTGCACATTATGTATATGAGTTATGTTTGGCACCATTCGCTTTATAATTAATGCACTTAATAAACATATAAAGTACTGGTTAGAGAGAGATATGGGAGCACCCACACCCCAGAATTTAAGAACAGCGCCACACCTACTTATTTTTAAACCTTTTACCTTATACTCCACCCAGGTGGCTGTATTTGTAGGGGCAGCAGTTCTCATATCTAGCCATTCATGCGGAACCACCCATAAATCTTTCCATACATCATGTTATGCTACTATTTACAATATGAGATGTGATTGTCTCTGTGTGCAATTTTAACAATTTGTATCTATTAAAATAATTTTTATATCAACAATTGTCACCTCAGTGTCAGCTCTGCATCCTTTAAAGTCCTACTCCCATGGGATTTATTCCCAATGCATATGTATTCTCCTATTTCAGGATGTGGATGCAGTAGTTGTCCCTAGAACAAGTAACATATCCTTCAAAAGTGATAATCACTGTTATAAGCAAGTATTTTTTCTGAATGATATCTATTCATTTAGTGTTTACTATTGTGATTATCTATGTCTGTACCATGTGATCACTGAGACCAGTCACAGAGATCAACCCAATAATACACAACAAATTGTATAAATGGAAGCCATCCATTGTGTGTAATTGTTATGTGATCTGCTGTGATTGGCCGCATCGGTCACATGGTCCTGGCAGCGGGGCCTGAACACTGATCTGTCATCTGCTGTGACACAGTGGGTGACAGATCCAGGGCTCAAGTCCTGCGGGAACGCATGGGAACGGAGTTCCTGTACTTTTTCAACAACAGGAACTCAGTTCCCATAAGCAGCCGTGTCCTGCAAGACTTTGAAGTATGCGAGCTGTGTGGCAGGTGCTACACCAGCAGCTGCCAGCACAGCTCGCAATAGTAAGTGCCGCACACCTGACCATTCAGGCATTGCCAGTAGGGGTCCCCATGACAGCTTCCGCTTTGATCTACCTGTCAATCACAGCTAGCTGACAGGTAGACCAGGTCCCTGCTGCTAAGAGATTGTATTTAGTCAGACCTCTCGTGATGCGCTCCTCCCTGCCAGCCCCTCCTGATTTTCTGTCTCCTCATCTCCCCCCCCCCCCCCAGTCTCCTGCATACTTGCTCTGTGTGTCCCGCTGAATCCCCCCTCCTCTATCTTCAGTGCCATATGATGAGAGAACCCAGAGGAGGAGCACAGCTATTCTGCTCACAGGACATGCAGGGAGAGAGGTGAGCTGAGGGAGGAACATCAGTTTGGGGTGGTAAGCTGAGCACAATACCTGGCAAAGTTTAATGCCAGGAGGGAAGTTTATGTGGAAATATGTGAAGGGTTGGAATAGCAGCGAGTGTGTGTTGGAGCCCTGCAGAGTTTGCAGCCCCCCCCAAGCTAACATACATCTCCTAAGCAGGAACACATCACTATCTCCCCGAGCATTCTGTCCAGATAATGTGCAGTTCATTTATGACCTTTCCGTTTAACCCTGTGTTATCCAAACTCTGTTCAATGAAAATTGTAAACTCACCACATAAACACTCTATATACAAAATAAAATTCCCCAATAAAGATCAGAACATGATGTTCACATTTGCATGGAAGCACAATTGAATGAATGCTGATTATTCAGAGAATTACCGTATTTATGTTTATTGAGGATTGTTTTTTTTATGTACTAACAGTTAAGCTTCATACACACAATGCAAAAATTGGATGAAAAATACCACTTTTGAAGCGTTCGTATCATTTTTTTTTTTTGGTGAGGGAGTGGATCTTGGGTGGGAGTTCCCACACTTTTTTCCCCAGGACTTGACCCCTGGACAGATCATACCGCAGTGCAGCCTGATCCAGCGGGGGAGTTATATGACGTCCATCCAGCTGTCATATTACAATAGGCCAGGCAGTAAGCAGTTAAGCACACCACAAAGAACCACAGTGCTGTAAACTAGAAATATATTAATTTTTCTTGCATGTGTGTTTTATTGCTTTCAGAGGCGTAATTAAAACCTTCCAGGCCCGGGTGCAAAAACCATGAAGGGTCCCCCAAACAGGGCCCTTCCCACTGATCCCCGGTCCCATTGTGAAATCCTTTATTATGGCCCTGCAGCGGGCTACCTTTCTGTCATTTTGGGGTCCCCCCATGGTGGCAGAACGCCAAAGCCCAGTTGCAGGTACAACCTTTGCAACCATGGTTGTTCTGCCACTGGTGTCAGTAGTTTTTTGTATTTTTGTTGTTGTATTATATAATTTCTTTAACATTTTATTTTTTTTTGCAATTTTTTTTTTTTTTTTTTAGGAACTCCATTGGGGGGCTTTGGTGAAATATCATGGGTCAGTATGGAGCTTCCCATTCATTCATAAACTGAAGCATAGTGAACACAGTTTACTATGCCTCAGCTATAAATGAATAAAAAAAAGTTAGTGATTGGTACGGATTGCTGACTCTATTCATTAAGACAAGAAAGGGGCCGTTAAATGACACATTTACCGGCCCCTTTCCCGCTCTCTATCCTGACACATCCTCTGCAGCAGCCGGCAGGAGAGAGGGAAGGGGGAACCCTGCAGGGCTGTGGGGGGAGGGGCAGGGAAGCACACAGGGGCCACTGGACAGTAGGACAAAGATAGGGAGGTGGTGGGAGCGGCATGTGGAGGGACCCATGTCCTCCATTTCCCTCCTGCAGCCACTGAATGTATGCAAGATGGAGAGGAGGAGAAGCAGGCATTCAGTGGCTACAAGTAAGGATTGGTTCCTCTACACCAGGGGTAGGAAACCTTAAGCCTGGGTTCAGACTAGTGCGGTGCGAATTGAAGGCCCTGCGTGACTGCGCAGTGAAACGTCGGCTGTTCTGCGGTGTGTCCGTGTTTTAGGTCCGAATCAGCTGCTAACATAAATTCGCAACTCATTGTACTACTTCTGAGGGGGAAATCCATGCCAAATTTGTATAAAAAACCGGCATGGGTTCCCCCTCCCGGAGCATACCAGACCCTTAGGTCTGGTATGGATTTTAAGGGTAACCCCTACGCCGAAAAAACGGCGTGGGGGTCCCCCCAAAATCCATACCAGACCCTTATCTGAGCATGCAGCCTGGCAGGTCAGGAAAGGGGGTGGGGACGAGCGAGCGCCCCCCCTCCTGAACCGTACCAGGCAGCATGCCCTCAACATGGGGGGTGGGTGCTTTGGGGAAGGGGGGCGCCCTGCGGCCCCCCACCCCAAAGCACCTTGTCCCCATGTTGATGAGGACAAGGGCCTCTTCCCAACAACCCTGGCCGTTGGTTGTCGGGGTCTGCGGGCGGGGGGCTTATCGGAATCCGGGAGCCCCCTTTAATAAGGGGGCCCCCAGATCCTGGCCCCCCACCCTATGTGGATGAGTATGGGGTACGATGTACCCCTACCCATTCACCTAAGGTGTAAAAGTGTAAATAAAAAAAAACACACAATTTTTAAAAATATTTTATTGCACTGCTCCGGGGTCTTCTGTCTTGGGGGGGTCTTCTCGCCGGACTCCTCTGCTCTCTTCTGCTCTTTTACCTAGCTCTTTCACGAGCGGAAGAGCCCGGCTTTCTTCTTCGTCGTCGCCGAAGTTGCAAATGTAAACTGATCCTTACTGTTCTGAGCCCCCTATAAGGCTGCTTTCACACTAATGTGCTGCGGTTTACCTGCACCGCGGGTGAAGCGCATTGAATTTGCGACTTTCCTGGGAAAGCAGCACTTTGCCATAGACTTCTATTATATCCTGCAGGTGTGGTTTACTTTTAGAAAATGCTTAAAATCTGCAGGATATAATAGAAGTCTATGGCTAAGCACATCAAACCCACAGGAAAGCTACAGGTACACGGCACTGCGCTTCAGCACATCAGCCTGAAAACAACACTATACTATTATGCTCAGTGTATTGCTTCACACTGACCTGAAGATCTCGTCTTTCCTGCTGCTGGCACCATTCTGGAGACCGCTAGCCGGGACAAGAGGTGGAGTGTTGGTATCACTCGGCATGGGACAGGAGCCGACACTACAGAGGAGGCATCGGATTATGCAGCTCTCGCTCCCTACTACAGCCCCGTTAAAAATAGTCCCTTTGCATTTATACCAGTCACCTGTCCGCCATCTACAGGTAGATCACAATCTGCAGGTTGCTGACCCCTGCTTTACATACTGCTTCTCCTTCTGCCCCCTATTCAGGTGTACAAAGGGGGCTGCATGGGCCCGCTGCAGCATGAAAACGGGTTACAATTGTGACCCCTGTATGTAGGCCCCTGATTGCTTTTACAAGCATGTAGCGGCATCCCCAATCTTCAAAGGCTTAATGGTGACCTCCAGAGCGAGGGAGAGCTGACATCCTTCCTTGTAGTGTGGGCTATTAGGCATGGTGGGTGTGTTGGAAACATGAGCGCCAGCCAACACCCCCCCCCCAGGCAGACAGGCAGCGCACCACACGTCAACGTCAAGTGATGTTAGGGTAGTATACTGGCAGATGATATAGTGCCAGGTTAGGTGATATAGTATAGTACTGGTTAGGGTGGGCTAGTGCCAGGTTAGGGTGGGCTAGTGCCAGGTTAGGGTGAGCTAGTGCCAGGTTAGGGTGATATAGTGTTAGGGTGATATAGAGCCAGGTTAGGGTGATATAGAGCCAGGTTAGGGTGATATAGTGCCAGGTTAGGGTGATATAGAGCCAGTTTAGGTGATATACAGTAGTGCCAGGTTAGGTTATAGTGCCAAGTTAGGTGATATACATTAGTGCCAGGTTAGGTGGTAGTGGCAGGCTAGGTGGTAGTGGCAGGCTAGGAGGTATTGCCAGGTTAGGTGATAGTGCCAGGTTCGGTGATAGTGTCAGGTTAGGTGGTAGTGTCAGGCTAGATGGTAGTGCCAGGTTAGGTGATAGTGCCAGGTTAGGTGGTAGTGGCAGGCTAGGTGGTAGTGCCAGGTTAGGAGGTAGTGGCAGGCTAGGAGGTAGTGCCAGGTTAGGTGGTAGTGCCAGCTTAGGTGATAGTGCCAGGTTCGGTGATAGTGTCAGGTTAGGTGGTAGTGTCAGGCTAGATGGTAGTGCCAGGTTAGGTGATAGTGCCAGGTTAGGTGGTAGTGGCAGGCTAGGTAGTAGTGTCAGGTTAGGTGAAAGTGGCAGGCTAGGAGGTAGTGGCAGGCTATATGGTAGTGCCAGGTTAGGTGGTAGTGCCAGGCTAGGTGGTAGTGCCAGGTTAGGCGATAGTGCCAGGCTAAGTGGTAGTGCCAGGTTAGGTGGTAGTGCTAGTCTAAGTGGTAGTGGCACGCTAGGAGGCAGTGGCTAGCTAGATTGTAGTGCCAGGTTAGGTGGTAGTAGCAGGCTAGGGGGTAGTGCCAGGTTAGGAGGTAGTGGCAGGTTAGGAGGTAGTGCCAGGCTAGGTGGTAGTGGCAGGTTAGGTGGTAGTGGCAGGCTAGATGGTGGTGCCAGGCTAGGTGGTAGTGCCAGGCTAGGGTGGTAGTGCCAGGCTAGGGTGGTAGTGCCAGGTTAGGTAATAGTGCCAGAGTAAATACATGACAACATGAATAGATAAGAGAATGCTGGTCCTGTTCCCCTCTTCCGCCATCACCTGCACTAAAAGTATAAATCTATGACTGTCCCTGCTGCTGCTGCTGCTGTAGAACCTCCTTCTCCCCCTCCCTGAAGTAAACATAAAGATAAAAAACTCACATGGGTGCCGGCAAGCTGAGGACTGATTCTGGCTTCTTCTTCCTGGAACTGAAGTCAAAATGTGGCTGGTGGGAAGGGAAGAGGGAGGGGCTGCAGCACGGACAAAGCATTATTGGCTAACACTGAGATGAGATGCAAATATCCCCCTCCCTTTGGTGGTCGGGAGGCGGGACACTGACATCATACAGTCCTGCATCTTACTGCTGTGTGCACTTCTCCACATATTACAGGTTGGAGATGTTGTTTTGCACACACACAGGGGCGGGCTTAGAGGTGGAATCGCTGCTGCTGGAGCTGGCTCCGTCTTCTGTCATGACAAGCAGGAGACCTCACACTTTACACAACAGGACAGGAAGCACAGCAATTACAGAGCGATGCCCTCTGTGTGTCTCTCCCTCCAGCAGCTGAGAGCCCTACAGAGAATCGCCGTGCCAAGCGTTTTAATTGGGGGGGCACAGCATGATGTTGGGGGGTCAGGGCCCCCTGTGGCCCCACCTTAGTGACGCCACTGAAAGTGACCCCTGCCAATTGGCTGAGACAACCCATCCACTCCTAATCTGAATTCACTATGCCTTTGTCATTTTAATGCCACAGACAACAATGCCACCTAGTGACAGAAGAGAGGGGTGCATCAAATCCAGAGTTAGGGAAAAATCATTGGATCCCTCTAACAATTAGCCAGACTAGTTACCACCTACCGCGCTTCCCCGAAAATAAGACCTACCCCGAAAATAAGCCCTACTGTGATTTTAGGGGAGGGCTGCAATATAAGCCCTACCCCGAAAATAAGCCCTAGGGTTGTGTTATGTGGTCTAGACTGTGTATGTTTCTGTGGTGAATACCTTTGTTGCAGCGCTGCTCAGCTGATCACCCGCTGCTCTCCTCCTCTTCTGCCAGCTGTCAGCGGGGGATCTCGGGCCCCCCTCCCTCTGCAGTGCTCGGAGCAGGAAAAGACCGTTCAGGCGGTACATGGAAGCGTTGATCGGTGCTCAGCTGATTCCCCGCTGCTCTCCTTCAGCCAGAGGGCGATCTCGGGCCCCCCTCCCTCTGCAGTGCTCAGAGCATGGAAACCGATCAGGCGGGTCATGGAAGCGCCAAGGAAGTCGTTGCAGGAAGGTACGGTGCACACTTTACATTATATAGGGCTGTAATGCAGTGCATTTTATGATTTAAAGCGGAGGTTCACACAAAAATTGAACCTCCGCTTTTCGGAACCCTCCCCCCCTCCGGTGTCACATTTGGCACCTTTCAGGGGGGGGGGGGGGGGTGCAGATACCTGTCCACTTCTGGGCATAGGCTCCCACGGTTGTCTACGCTTCTTCCCGTCCCCCCGCGCTGTCTGCTGGTACACACGCAGGTCCCAGGAGATAGCGGGGACCAGTTAGGACGCGCAGCGCGACTCGCGCGTGCGCAGTAGGGAACCGGTAAGTGAAACCGCAACGCTTCACTTCCTGATTCCCTCACCGAGGATGGCGGCGGCAGCTGCCGAGAGCCGAGCGATTGATCTGCTTCGGCTGCTGACATCGCTGGACCCTGGGACAGGTAAGTGTCCATTTATTAAAAGTCAGCAGCTGCAGTATTTGTAGCTGCTGGCTTTTTATATATATTTTTTTTTTTTTAGGTGGACCTCCTCTTTAATAGGCACTTTTAACTCTGTTCCACTAATCACTGGGGATTTCTGACAGGCAGGGAAGGAGATGGGGAAAGAAGACAGCACATGACAAGCCCTACCCCGAAAATAAGCCCTACTGGGTCTTTCGTTGAAAAAATGTATATAAGACCCGGGCTTATTTTCGGGGGAAACATGACAAGCTAAATTTGTTAGCAACCCTGCCTACTACCAGGGTGCTACAAACATGTTTGATTGCATCTGGCGCAAACAAGCCCTTATTATAAAAATGAATGGTATTAAAGCGGAGTTGCACTCATTTTTTGTGTTTATTAAAAGTCAGTAGCTACATAAAGTGTAACTGCTGACTATTAATAAACGCACACTCACCTGTCCCAGGATCCAGCGATGCGGCTGCCCAAACCCTTGGCTCCCTCCCTCTCCTTTACCCTGCACTGGCATTACATGGTGGAAACTTTGTATAGAAGATCAGGTGATAAATGGTATTATATATTTATTCCTATATACAGAGATCTCCAGAACCCCCCCACCCCCCACATAGTGGATACTTTGTATAGGAGATCGGGTGATGAATGGTGTGTTGGAGATATTGGATTGTACAGCAGTGATTATTGATAGTGATGATCGGTATTGGGAAGTTGGTGATCTCTGCACTCAGACCTGATCAGAGGATGATAAATCCCCCCAACATCCCGACCCTCTCCCCTCCCTCTCCCCTCCCCCATATCCATCATCCATAGTTACACGTATATTCTATACGTGTAACTAAGGGGCGGGTCTAGTATTACTGTAACCAAGGGGCGCATTTATTATTAGTTATATATCGTGTAACCAAGGGGCTGCTCTATTATTACTCTAACCAAGGGGCAGATCTATTATATCGTGTAAGGGGGGGGGTCTATTATTATATGGTGCAAGGGGCGGGTCTATTATTATTATATTGTGTAAGGGGCGGATGGCTACAGAAGAGGGTGAATGTTAAATTAATGGGCAGAGCTTGATATATAACAATAATAATAATAAATGCGCCCCTTGGTTACAGTAATTCTAGACCCGCCCCTTAGTTATACGATAGACGCCCCTTGCAGAGTAGCACGAGCATCAGGAGCGTGCGGCATCGCCTCGTACAATTACATGTTAACTGCGCCTGCGCGGTGTAGAGTTCACTCAGAGCTGTTTAGGTTCGGCAATTTTCGGAAGCTCCGTAGTCCTTCGTACTGCGCAAGCCCTGCGCCTGCGCAGTACAGGGGGGTCCTTATCCGGCAGGGGAACTTTTTCGGCAGGACACCGGAATTACACTACTGCCATCTAGTGGCGGTAGATGTAATTGGGGTAACTAAGCCAAAGTAATGGGAACTGAGTTACCATGAGGGGAAAAGTAATCAGTTAGATTACTCGTTACCCTCTAAAGTAACTGCGTTAGGTAACTCAGTTTATTTTAACTCAGTTACTTACATCACTGGTAATAATGTCATTGTCCCTTCTATGTCACACTGCAGTACAGACAGGCAGAGTGTAAAATGATCATCGGAGAGATCTCAGAAGAGGCTTTTATTAATTTATTACTAAACTATTTCCTGGATGAGGACAAACTGTCTCACCTGTTATTCTCTGAACTCCTCCCCCAACACAGTCACTGCCTCATCCCTTTCGTCTTTAGAAGGTGTCTGCTCTGTGCGATCTATACCGGAGGAGAGAAGCTAAGATGTCGGTGATGATCGGGCGATGTGTGACAGGTAATGTCAGTCCGCTGTGATCTCTGTACTGTATGCCCGATCATATCAGTTCTTGTTGCCTCAAGTATTTTTCCTGGCCGATCCCCCTTCATTATCATTATGTGATCCGATGTACTAATTTATAAGAAACCACCCGAGAAGACCCAGATGTTGCCAACATCCCAATTTAAACAATATTATACAGAACGTAGCCCCCAAGGAATACTAGGGATTGAGATTTATTGTTATTATAAAATTAGGTGCATATAGCAGCAAAATGAGAAATTTTACATATACAGCATAAACAAGATCATATAAGAGACATCAATCTAAAAACGCAGATCCTTCAATACTGCTCCCAACATGTTTCTAGACCTCTGCAGAGTCATTTCTTCAGGGGTATATCATATGAGGTAATACTGCTGTATTGGTATTCTACAATGAGACAAAACCACACGTAAAATTGATGTTCGCAGCAGACCGGGATGAGCATTGTAGAGGGCGAGTAAAAACTTACATACCAGTCACTAGATGAAAATATATTCAAAAACAAAGAGGAAATGGAGACTGCCAGAAATGCCATCAAAAGTGGATGCACGTACTGCCGGTACATGGGGATCTCTGTAATTACAGAGGTGTATCGATCCTCCAAAAAGGACAGGATGAACGTTGGTAACAAACAATGAGCAGGAAGAACCCCCCAGCTACTAGAGACCCCGAAAGTGCTGCTGTGTGATGGTAACGATCAAAGCCAATAGAAGGGAGCACGGACCTTGAAAAATAAATGTATTCAAAGAGATTATTGATGTTCACAACAGAACAGTTGGACCCAAAGCAGAGTTCCATCCGTTTTTTCGTTTATTAACCACTTAAGCCCCGGACCATTTGGCTGGCCAAAGATCAGAGCACTTTTTGCGATTCGGCACTGCGTCACTTTAACTGACAATTGCGCGGTCGTGTGACGTGGCTCCCAAACAAAATTGACGTCCTTTTTTTCCCACAAATAGAGCTTTCTTTAGGTGGTATTATCACCTCTGCGGTTTTTATTTTTTGCGCTATAAACAAAAATAGAGCGACAATTTTGAAAAAAAAACACATTATTTTTAACTTTTTGCTATAATAAATATCCCCAAAAAATATATTAAAAAAAAAATAAAAATTTTCCTCAGTTTAGGCCGATACGTATTCTTCTACATATTTTTGGTAAAAAAAATCGCAATAAGCGTTAATTGATTGGTTTGCGCAAAAGTTATAGCGTTTACAAAATAGGGGATAGTTTTATGGCATTTTTTATTAATATATATTTTTTACTAGTAATGGCGGCGAGCTGCGATTTTTATCGTGACTGCGACATTATGGCGGACAATTTTGACACATTTTTGGGACCATTGTCATTTTTACAGTGATCAGTGCTATAATATTGCATTGATTACTGTAAAAATGACACTGGCAGTGAAGGGGTTAACCACTAGCTGGCTAGGAAGGGGTTAAGTGTGTCCTAAGGAGTGATTCTAACTTTTAGGGGGTGTGGCTACAAGTGGCACTTCACTGATCATAGCTCCCGATTACAGGGAGCAGAGATCAGTGACACTGTCACTAGGCAGAACGGGGAGATGCTTGTTTACATTAGCATCTCCCCGTTCTTCCTCTCCGTGAGACGATCGCGGGGTATCCCCGCGAACATCGAGTCACCTACTCGCGCACGCGACCACATGGCAGCAAATTCAAAGGGACATACAGGTATGCCCATTTGCCCAGCCGTGCCATTCTGCCAACGTAAATGTACATGCGGCGGTCGACAAGTGGTTAAAAGTCAGCAGCTACAAAAAGCACAGCTGCTGACTTAATTAACCGACACAGCAATGTGGCTGCCCGGAGCCTCACTCCTCTCCCCCTCCTCTCCTCAGCGCCGTCATGGTAACTGTTGGCACCCGGCCATGACAGCTTATGGCTTCATGGGCAGGCACGCACTGCGCATGCATGAGATGTGCTGTGTTCTCCTAATAGCCAGACGATCTTCTGGGACCTGAGTTGTGTCCCAGAAGAATGCTGGCATGGAGGTGCCACCTAGGGTGAGAGGAGGAGTAGCCTAGGTGGCCAAAGATAGGAAGTGGGACAGAAAGTCCCACGAAAAAAAAGGGTACACCCCCCCCCCAAAAAAAAAATGACATGCCAAATGCGAGGATTGCCCAAAGCAGAAGTTCCACTTTTGGGTGGAACTCCGCTTTGACTATTTAGAATTACAAGCATGATTTAAATGAGAATATATATTTAATAACTAATATAAATGATATTATAAATAAAATATAATAGTGAAGAAATAGTTATGTGATCCGGTGTACTGTCCGTGTTCAATCCTATGTGATCGGATCGGATATACTGGACGAGTCTGAGAAGTGAACATATCTAGAAGTTCTGTTTTTGTTCACATGCAAATATAAGAAATCTGCTCAGATCGGATCTCTACCCCCTCCAGCTCTCTGCACTGCAGCTCCTCCCACTCTCCCTCGGAATGTTATTCATCACAATACCACCCCGTGGGCCCACCCCTGGTTTTCATGGGGGAAACCTGTCTCGACTCGTAGTCGGTACAGCACAATGCATGATAAAATGCACCCACCTTTTATATCTATTATATGGCCTACCAGGGCTTTTTTTCTCAGAAAATAGGTGCAGGGACTCAACCATGACCCCCCCCCCCCCAAAACCCCCACACACATAGCTCCCAACCAGTGGCGGCTGGTGCTCAAAATATTTGGGGGGGGCGCAAATAAACAGCCTCACTGTGCCATCAAACGCTGCCACTGTGCCCATTAAACGCTGCCACTGTGCCCATTAAACGCTCCCACTGTGCCCATCAAACGCTCCCACTGTGCCCATCAAACGCTCCCACTGTGCCCATCAAACGCTCCCACTGTGCCCATCAAACGCTCCCACTGTGCCCCAAGTGCTGCCACTGTGCCCCAAGTGCTGCCACTGTGCCCCAAGTGCTGCCATTGTGCCCCAAGTTCTGCCATTGTGCCCCAAGTGCTGCCACTGTGCCCCAAGTTCTGCCACTGTGCCCCAAGTTCTGCCATTGTGCCCCAAGTTCTGCCATTGTGCCCCAAACGCTGCCACTGTGCCCCTTAAGTGCTTCCACTGTACCCCTTAAGTGCTGCCACTGTGCCCCTTAAGTGCTGCCACTGTGCCCCTTAAGTGCTGCCACTGTGCCCCTCAAGTGCTGCCACTGTGCCCCTCAAGTGCTGCCACTGTGCCCCCTGCCTGCCCTCTGCACTTACCTTGTCCCGGTGTGCAGCTGGTGACGGCGTCAGGCGACGAGCGGTGTCTCATCGTTGGATGTCTTCTTCTCCCGCGCTCTTCCTGTCTTCTGCTATGATTGGACGCCTAGCGTCCAATCACAGCGCCTGTGACTTCAGCCAATCAGGTGACAGGTAACAGACCTGGCAACCTGATTGGCTGAGAGGCGGGTCTGTGTTAGGGAAGCGATGTATTCGCTTCCCTAACACAATACTGTGTAATCAGCGAACGCACAGCCGTGCGCCCGCTGTTTACACTTAGGGAAGCCTATTAGAGCCCACCGCTCTAATCAGGTCCCCTATTAGAGCTTACAGCTCTAATAGGGGCGCTTCCAGCAACACCCCCCCCCACTGTAATTCAGATGCCCGGCGCCCGATCAGGGGCCGGACACCTGAATAGGGGGCGGCAGCGGTGACAATAGATAGATTCATGCAATGCATGAATCTATCTATTGGTGATAGAGCGGTGCAGGAGAGGGGGGGCGGCGCTCCTGCGCCCTCTATGCACGCACCGCCACTGCTCCCAACTGTCCCTTATTTCGAGGGACTGTCCCTAATTTGGAGCAATGTTCCTCTGTCCCTCTTTCTACCTCATTTGTCCCTCATTTTGGTCTGATCTCTATAGTTGTATATAAAATGCACTTTTTATCTATCAAAAAGTGTTTCCCAGTACTAAACCTTTCATCCACTTTCTAAATTGCTGTGAAGCGCACTACTCCCTTGGGAGCTGCAAAGTTGTTCGCTTTCCCACTGGCCATCCTATATACCTGGAGCTACCCCTTACCTCTGACACTTCGGGTTCCATTTGTGAAAAAAACACCAACTCACTGTTTGTAATTAAAAATAACAGATTAAGTTTACTGAAGAATAAGTGTGATAAAGATGGTTACATAGACAGCACTGCCTCACCAACGTAGTGCAACAGTACTGTGGGTACACACAAACAATATATACAAATTGGTGCTTGAAATAAACCTTAAGAGCATGTCTCCAATTGGGACTGATGTTCAGGATACAAATGCCTGGCTGAGTACCTTCCCACTTCCAGCACACTCAACTGAATACAGAAATGCAAATAACAATATATATGACTACAAGGGAGCTCCCCCTACTTTAATAATGGTGAAAGGCCTTGTAATAAGATACACAGTCTTTAAAGAGGTGGTCCACCTGCACAAAAAATATTAAAAGTCAGCAGCTACAAATACTGCAGCTGCTGACTTTTAATAAATGGACACTTACCTGTTCCAGGTTCCAGCGATGTCGGCAGAAGATGAGGAGCAACCGCTCATCTCTCGGCTGCCCCCGCCGCCATCCTCTGTCAGGGAATCAGGAAGTGAAGCCGCAATGGCTTCACTGCCCGGTTCCCCACTGCACATGCGCGAGTCGCGCTGCGCGTCTTTATTGGTCCCCGTTGTGTCCTGGGAACTGTGTGTTTCTCAAGACACAACGGGGGGCGGCATCTTCGGATAGGGGCGGGGCAGCTGCGGCTAGCTAGTCCCGAAAGTGTATAATCCAGGTATCTGCACCCCCCTCCCCCCAGAAAGGTGCCAATTGTGGCACCGGAGGGGGGAGGAATCCGATAAGCGGAAGTTCCACTTTAGGGTGGAGCTCCGCTTTAATCTTCTTTCTTCTGCTAGCTATGGTGTCTGTAATAATTTGTAATCCAAAACAATGGGATAATAAAAAGGTTGATTTAAAGGTAATACTGAAACTGTTCCTGTGAAATGCTTTAGTTGTTCTTCCTCGGTTATAACACAGGGCTAAATGTAATGAGAGATAGGCTTTAGACCTGCCTTATGTAAGTCTTTGTTAATTCCTCCTCCGTGGGACTACAGGTCCCAGCACCACTGTGTCAAAATCTAACTGTATGCAAGTACCTAATAAAATTGTCGGCAACAGCCCACTCACCAACTGGTTCTGGAGAATTACAACAGCTCTGCTCCGATGTCTTGCTTCTAGCCGGCCGGCTCCGTCACACTGCTCCGCTCTGCAAGGTGGACCAGTTCCCTCTGATGCTCCGACAGGTGTCTCTGGATCCTTCCCGATCCGGTCACTAAGTCTCTCCAGCTATCAGGAGAGTGGCAAAGTCTGTCTTGGTTCCGTTCCTCAGTGGCTGTAGGCTGTGCTCTCTGGAGACCTCCTCACGGGTTCTTACAGGCAGGCCATGCGTCCAGAAAGAGACCTAAGATGGCCGCGCGGGGTCCCTTTATATCCTACCCAGCATGCAATTCAAAAGAAAGTGTCCATGGGTAGGTTACCTGGCATTCTGGGTAGGCGGGTCAAATATCCAAAGTAAACAACAGTCACTTCCTGTCTTTTGGTTCAGTGTTCTAGAAAAGAAAAATCATCCAAGTCCACTTCCTGTATTTGGCCGCTAGATGGCCCCAAATACTATAAAGTTATAGCATGGTCATAGACTTTCATTATAAAGCATTAGCATTGCATTAGTAGGCAAAAGTATCAGCGCTACACTGCATTTGTAAATTCCAAAAGCCAATATTAAGGAATAGTAGTGGTAAAAAAAGCACTTGTGGGTTTAACCAATCTTGTGTTTTTGTACAATTATCTTTTAAGGGGGCGTGGCCATGGGTGTGTGTCCTATGCCTGAATACTTTTGCTGATAGGTGTCCCTCATTTTCATCTCAAAAAGTTGGGAGGTGTGCACACACACCCTCCAAGCAGCATCAAGTACTGGGTGTGGTCATATTTCACTAACAGTGGGAGGGTCTTAAAGGGGCATTAAATACCAGGAGTGCATTATGTGCAGAGTTCAGGGTTGCGCTGCACACAGTGCAGAGTTCTGCCTTCTTCCATAGCTGTTTGCTTCTGCATCCCCATCCCCCTTCGCACTTTCACCCCTCTTCCCAGCTGGATTTTGGACCTCCCCACACACTGTAAATGGCTCCGCCTCTGTCACTTGAAGGGAATTCATCCAGTGGGGGTGTCGGCATCTGCACTGCACCCCAGGCACCCACATCTCCCTTGTCCCCAACCTGCACTCAGTGGGAGCCACTCAGGAGACCAGTTTTGTGTGGAATGCTGAGAGAAAAGCTGTCACTTGTAAACACAGAAGTCGGACTTCTGTGTTTTACAAGTGATAGTGCTGAACAGGGAGCACAGGGCCTGAGCCAGAGGTGGTGGAACTGAGTTCCACCAAGTTCCAGATGAAACAAAGCCATGTGGCCTCCCCATGACTGTGTATCAGCAGAATGTGTAATGGAAGTGATGTTACATCGCCGCCCTTTGACAAAGTCACGTGTGCTAGTGACGATACTAGTGAGGGAGGAAGGAAGTCAGGTGCCTATCGCTCTACTTCCGGTTTGCGGCCGCGACCGGAAGTTCATCCATGCTGATGCAAGAAAACTTTAAATGTGAGTGGCTATTATTTTTGTTTCAATAAACCTGTTTTTTACTACACATTGGAGCGATTCTTTGTCCCTTTACCCCCTACATGCTGATCTAACCGGTGAGTGACCCCTTACCCCTGGAGTGCCTTTTTCGATCGGAGTAGGAGCCCATAGGAGCCCATAGGAGCCCATAAGAAAGAGGACCCGGAAAGTAACCAGGCTTGCCACCTTAGAGGCTATCTGCTCCACTAGGCCTGTAGGGGCCGCAAATAGAGGTGAGAGGCTGGGGGAACTAGTAGGGTGCACCCCTGAAGTCCGCACGGAGCACTGCCTGCACGGATCATCACTGTGATCAACACAAAGATTCCTGACTATTTCTACTCACCTTCACTTATTCCAGAGCCTTATGCTCTTCATTGTTCCAGATTGTGGACTTTATCGTTTATTTTCCGCCATTTTTTCTTTACAAGCTGGGACTTGTAGTGCGCCAAATTTTACTTTTATTTTTTATATATTTTTTTTCAGCGATATTATTGTTTTGGTATCATCTGACCCTCCTCTGACCCAATATAAATATATATATATACTGAGCAAAATTATAAACACAATACTTTTGTGTTTGCCCCTATTTATCATGAGCTGAACTCAAAGGTCTATGACTTTTTTGTTTGTATACAAAAGGCCAATTTCTCTCAAATATTGTTCACTAATCTGTCTAAATCTGTGTTAGTGAGCACTTCTCCTTTGCCGAGATAATCCATCCACTCGCAGGTGTGGCATATCAAGATGCTGATTATACAGCATCATTATTGCACAGGTGTGCCTTAGGCTGGCCATAATAAAAGGCTACTTTTATCACACAGCACAATGTCAAAGATGTTGCAAGTTTCGAGGGAGCGTGAAATTGCCATGCTGACTGCAGGAATGTCCACCAGAGCTGTTGCTCTTGAATTGAATGTTTATTTCTCGACCATAAGCCGTCTCCAAAAGCTGGGTGCTGGGATGGTTCTGTCACAAATGGCCCCCATCTCTCCTCCTCAACAAACCTCTTGCTCCAAGTACAAATTATTGTTACCCCGATCCGGTCACTAAGTCTCTCCAGCTATCAGGAGAGTGGCAAAGTCTGTCTTGGTTCCGTTCCTCAGTGGCTGTAGGCTGTGCTCTCTGGAGACCTCCTCACGGGTTCTTACAGGCAGGCCATGCGTCCAGAAAGAGACCTAAGATGGCCGCGCGGGGTCCCTTTATATCCTACCCAGCATGCAATTCAAAAGAAAGTGTCCATGGGTAGGTTACCTGGCATTCTGGGTAGGCGGGTCAAATATCCAAAGTAAACAACAGTCACTTCCTGTCTTTTGGTTCAGTGTTCTAGAAAAGAAAAATCATCCAAGTCCACAAATGGCCCCCATCTCTCCTCCTCAACAAACCTCTTGCTCCAAGTACAAATTATTGTTACCCCCCCCCCCATTGGGCTCCCTGTGACAGACTTTTGGAGGGGACTGCAGGGTAGCCTCTTGTCTACTAATTATGGGCCCTGTCTTTTGAGGGGCTCTATTCTTGGAAGGTGTGTATGTCTTGGGGACCCTTGGAGTGATTTTGCTTCGGATTTGGGTGCATGTCTTCCCGAAACACACAAACTCTGGGAACCTGGGACCTGGATACAGATTTAGGGCCTCTGTGCCCAAACCAGCAATGACTGCTTCACCCCCCCCCCCCCCTAGACTCAGAGCAGACGTTATTATAATCAGCTCAAAACAACATGATGTTGATGTCTTCTGCTGTTATGTGTAATCTGTTTTTTAGGGTGTCTTTCTCTCATTGTATAATTCCCCATTGTGTGCATCCTAGGTATGAATCCCCATTGTTAACTGAATCACCCATTGTTTCTGTCTGTCTGCTAATCCTCTTGGAGATGTGATCAGTATTGTGTCAACTTCACCTCGTTACTAAACCATTGTGGGATGTTTATGTGTTTATGTTAGCTGTTCATTAGATGTTGCTGTTTACAGTTTGCATAAGACTCTGACCCCAGTGAAAGAGATTCTGGAAGAGTAGGGAGAGAGCAGTGAATACGTCTACCTCATCAGGAAGCTTTCCCTTTGGGTTGAAGTGGCCAGGCCACATTCAATTCCTTGTGGCAGACACTGTAGGCATTGTTTGGGTCTTTGGACTGCTGTCTTGCTGCGAACAGTTTTAAATGGCACCGAATGGTGATCCTTCCTGCCGGGCCTGTTTTTTACAACTTGAACTCTTTTACAATACATTGTTTCTGGCAACCGGGACTCTGTGTGTTCACTAACCGCCACACCATGCTGCCCCATCCAACACACTCATCATAGTTTTATTCCGTATTTTCATTTTAGTTAAAGCTTAACTTGAGGAATACAGACATTTTCTAAAATCTGCTGGCTTACTATGGGTTAAGTGCAATGAGGTGCATGCCAGCATGGATGTATGTCTTTTATTTACAACTGACAGTTTTTCTGAGCGCCAAGATTACTGCTATCTCTATATCACGGTTCTCCAACAAGAGAGAGATGCTGCTTTTTCACATTCTGGCCCCCTCTGCTGCCCATTCACAGGAGGCTTTGTATTCTGGAAATTAGTTCACAGAATACAAAGTGTTCTGTAATTAAGCAGGAGGAGGGTGTGGGCGGAGTTTCTGCATACAACTCTGCAGCGGCAGTAGCTGAAACCAGAGGTGTTGCATTAGCTATGTTGCTGGTGCTCAGTAGAAATAACAATTGTTTGTTCAAGAGATAAGTCCCTGTGTTGACATGCACCTCATTGGGCTTAACCCATACTAATTGAGCACATTTTACAAAGTGGTTGAATCCCTGGAGTTCATTCTTAAACTCAGGCCTGCAATAAGTCCAGTTCTGCCTCTCTGGTGTCATGAAGACACTACGGTATGTAGGCTGCCTACTCCACTCCATTACACTCTGCTACCTGGTATCTTTCATAATTTTTTTTCCATAATACTCCACCTTGTTACGAGGCAATGTTTGGTCTGAAAACAACTAACAAAGGATCTGTTATGTAACACTCAATTTTTTGGCCTTCCCCTCCCCCCCCCTCCTTCTGGATTGGGCGGTTCATCTCTGCCACGGGCTAGATGTTCATTTTGGCATCTTCACTTCCCTCTGAGATCATGGGGTTTTTTTTTTCTTAAAGCTGACATGTAAGTAATAAAAGGTCATTCCTTCCCCCTTATTTTCTTACATTTTATGAGATTTTTGCATTGTAATACAATCTATATCCATAGATCTCCATGCATCAAGCTCCTGACAAGGGGACAGTGAGCGATCCATGAAACATGTAGAGCCCCACAGATGCTTGGATATATAATTTTAAGCTTGATTACGCATTTTTATAGGGAAAATTATCTATTACAACATGAACTGAATTATTACATGAATGTCACATTTCAGCTTTTTGTATTTATATCTGTAATATATTTGGACACCGATTTTATGCATTTTTTGTGTACTATGAAACGTTTAATAAATTATTACATTTTACTTTGCTCAGTGTGTTCTCAAGTGATCTGCCTCACTCAAAGTCCCATGACCCCTGTATTTTGTTTGTGTGTACAGTGGTGTGAAAAAGTGTTTGCCCCCTTCCTCATTTCCTGTTCCTTTGCATGTTTGTCACACTTAAGTGTTTCGGAACATCAAACCAATTTAAACAATAGTCAAGGACAACACAAGTAAACACAAAATGCAATTTGTAAATGAAGGTGTTTATTATTAAAGGTGAAAAAAAATCCAAACCATCATGGCCCTGTGTGAAAAAGTGATTGCCCCCTAAACCTAATAACTGGTTGGGCCACCCTTAGCAGCAACAACTGCAACCAAGCGTTTGCGATAACGTGCAATGAGGCTTTTACAGCGTCCTGGAGGAATTTTGGCCCACTCATCTTTGCAGAATTGTCCTAATTCAGTTACATTAGAGGGTTTTCGAGCATGAACGGCCTTTTTAAGGTCATACCACAACATCTCAATAGGATTCAGGTCTGGACTTTGGCTAGGCCACTCCAAAGTCTTCATTTTGTTTTTCTTCAGCCATTCGGTGGTGGACTTGCTGGTGTGTTTAGGATCATTGTCCTGCTGCAGAACCCAAGTTCGTTTCAGCTTGAGTACACGAACAGATGGTCGGACATTCTCCTTCAGGATCTCTTGGTAGACAGCAGAATTCATAGTTCCTTTTATCACGGCAAGTCTTCCAGGTCCTGAAGCAGCAAAACAGCCCCAGACCATCACACTACCACCACCATATTTTACTGTTGGTATAATGTTCTTTTTCTGAAATGCAGTGTTCCTTCTACGCCAGATATACTTGGACACACACCTTCCAAAGAGTTCCACTTTTGTCTCATCGGTCCACAGAATGTTGTCCCAAAAGTCTTGGGGATCATCAAGATGTGTTGTGGAGAAATTGAGACGAGCTTTGATGTTCTTTTTGCTCAGCAGTGGTTTTCTCCTTGGAACTCTGCCATGCAGGCCATTTTTGCCCAGTCTTTTCCTGATGGTGGAGGCATGAACGCTGACCTTAACTGAGGCAAGTGAGGCCTGCAGTTCCTTGGACGTTGTTGTGGGGTCTTTTGTGACCTCTTGGATGAGTCGTCGCTGCGCTCTTGGGGTAATTTTGGGCGGCCGGCCACTCCTGGGAAGGTTCACCACTGTTCCATGTCTTCGCCATTTGTGGATAATGGCTCTCACTGTGGTTCGCTGGATTCCCAAAGCTTTGGAAATGGCTTTATAACCCTTTCCAGACTGATAGATCTCAATTACTTTCTTTCTCAATTGTTCCTGAATTTCTTTGGGTCTCGGCATGATGTGTAGCTTTTAAGGATCTTCTGGTGGACCTTACTGTGTCAAGCAGCTCCTACTTAAGTGATGCCTTGATTGTGAACAGGTGTGGCAATAATCAGGCCTGGGTGTGGCTAGAGAAATTGAACTCAGGTGTGGACAACCACAGTTATAGTATGTTTTAACAAGGGGGGTAATCACTTTTTCACACAGGGCCATGATGGTTTGGATTTTTTTTCACCTTTAATAATAAACACCTTCATTTACAAATTGCATTTTGTGTTTACTTGTGTTGTCCTTGACTATTGTTTAAATTGGTTTGATGTTCCGAAACACTTAAGTGTGACAAACATGCAAAGGAACAGGAAATGAGGAAGGGGGCAAACACTTTTTCACACCACTGTATATATAGAAACTGGTTCATATTCCTATGTGCCCCAATCATTAATCCTCCCAGTATGCACTTGACCCCTGTGGTATAAAGTGTAACGACAGGAGTCATCTGTGTCTGCCACATTTATACGCCTCTGTAACACATTCACATTTATCCATGTTTTATCCTTTTGAACACACTGCAAGTACAGAAGAATATCTGCTAATGTGGCAGAGTCTACTGGGGTTATCCTCATCCATCTCTCGATACTTGCCTACCCAGGGCAACCCCATGTTTCTCCAATCTACTGAATATCGAGCATTTGAACAATGGCGTGCCTGTGGTCTCACCAAAGTGGCCTCCCTATGTCATGGCAACCCTAGTGTATTTAAATCTCATCTCTATTCTATCACAAGTGTATTCTCTACCCAGGGGTCAAGTCCTGGGGAAAAAAGTGTGGGAACTCCCACCCAAGATCCACTCGTCCATCAAAAAAAAAAATGATACGCTCATATACACGAACGCTTCAAAAGTGGTATTTTTCATCCAGTTTCCGTATTGTGTGTATGAAGCTTAACTGTTAGTACATAAAAAAAAACAATCCTCAATAAACATAAATACAGTAATTCTCTGAATAATCAGCATTCATTCAATTGTGCTTCCATGTAAATGTGAACATCATGTTCTGATCTTTATTGGGGAATTTTATTTTGTATATAGAGTGTTTATGTGGTGAGTTTACACTTTTCATTGAACAGAGTTTGGATAACACAGGGTTAAACGGAAAGGTCATAAATGAACTGCACATTATCTGGACAGAATGCTTGGGGAGATAGTGATGTGTTCCTGCTTAGCTGATGTATGTTAGCTTGGGGGGCTGCAAACTCTGCAGGGCTCCAACACACACTCGCTGCTATTCCAACCCTTCACATATTTCCACATAAACTTCCCTCCTGGCATTAAACTTTGCCAGGTATTGTGCTCAGCTTACCACCCCAAACTGATGTTCCTCCCTCAGCTCACCTCTCTCCCTGCATGTCCTGTGAGCAGAATAGCTGTGCTCCTCCTCTGGGTTCTCTCATCATATGGCACTAAAGATAGAGGAGGGGGGGATTCAGTGGGACACACAGAGCAAATATGCAGGAGACTGGGGGGAAGATGAGGAGACAGAAAATCAGGAGGGGCCAGCGGGGAGGAGCACATCACGAGAGGTCTGACTAAATACAATCTCTTAGCAGCAGGGACCTGATCTACCTTTCAGCTAGCTGTGATTGACAGGTAGATCGAAGCGGAAGCTGTCATGGGGCCCCCTACTGACCACGCCTGAATGGTCAGGTGTGCGGCATTTACTATTGTGAGCTGTGCCGGCAGCTGCTGGTGTAGCACCTGCCACACAGCTTGCATACTTCAAAGTCTTGCAGGACACGGCTGCTAACGGGAACTGAGTTTCTGTTGTGGAAAAAGTACAGAAACTCCGTTCTCATGCGTTCCCGCAGGACTACCACCATCACATCTTTTTCATAATCAACAGCTACTCAAGCTTGATTCCCTTCAAAGCTCTTTTATTGATATAGTGCTCCATCGTGATGACTATTCCATCTCCAGCCTCTATTCTCCTATTACACACCAGTCGGCTAAATACCATCTTGCTCCATTTTGGAAATGGTCCCCCATCTTCAATGAAGTGGATGTTCCAGAAAAGCTACTAGCTGGCGTTCGCACCATGTGCAAACTTGTCATATCGGAGACCTGGCGAGAAACTCAGTTTAAAATACTCCACAGAGCATATTACCCTTTTCACACTAACTCTGCGGACCCTTTGCAGTCACAGTGTCCTTGGTGCTCGCATCAACGACCTACGTTACTTCATCATCCATGGGAGTGCCCTTCTATTTCTACCTTCTGGAACTCTGTCCTTGCTTACATTTACAAAGTCCTCAAAGCTTATCTGCCCAAGGACCCTTTGATCTTTGGGGGCGAAGTACCAGCTACTAGGGATGAGCCGAACACCCCCGGGTTCGCACCAGAACCCGCAAACGGACCTAAAGTCCGTGCGAGCATAAGAACCCTATTAGTTACAATGGATGCGAACGTTCGAAATCAAAAGTGCTAATTTTAAAGGCTAATATGCATGTTATTGTTATAAAAAGTGTTTGGGGACCTGGGCCCTGCCCCAGGGGACATGTATCAATGCAAATTTATTCATCCTGCCTGTGGCCAATTATGGCTTTCCTTGTCGCTGGCTCTTTGATTGGCCAAGCATGCGGGTCACAGTGCATGCTTGGCCAATCATCAGCCAGCAATGCACTGCGACTGGCGCAGTGCATTGCGGGCCGCTCGCATCACACGAATTTGATGCGAGCGGCCCAAATAGTTCTGGGCTCGCCGAGCGGGCGAACGCCCGATGTTCGATTCGAACATGGGTTCGAATCGAACACCGGGCTCATCCCTACCAGCTACTCCAACTCAACCATCAATACCATCCAGCCTCTCTCAAAGGGCTCATATATGCTTACTGGTAGCTCGCAGAACAATCCTGAGGAATTGGATTAACCCATCCCGCTGCGTGTCCTAGCTGGGAAACAGACATTGCTTTCACTATTCCACTTAGAAAAACTGGATACTATTATGCCCCGTACACACGGTCAGAAATTCCGACCACAAAATCTGTCGCACTTTTTCCAACGGATTTTGTCCGACACTGGTGTTGCATACACACGGTCGGACAAAGTTGTCAGAAAATCCGATTATTCTGAACTTGGTGACGTTCGTTGCGTACGACGGAACTACGTAGAGGCTATTAGCCAATAGGTTTGGTCTCGTAATTTGATCTGAGCATGCGTGGCACTTTGTCCGTCGGAATTCTCTACACACGATCGGAAAAAGTCCGATCGGATTTTGTTGTCGGGAAATTTGAGAGCAGGATCTCAAATTTTTTCCGTCGGAAATTCCGACAGGATAAAGTCCGATGGGGCCCACACACGGTCGGATTTTCCAACAACATGGTCCGATAGGACATTTTCCGTCGGAATTTCCAACCGTGTGTACGGGGCGTAACATATAATAATATATAGAGCACACGTTCTCAGAAGAGGAACTCTAATCCAATATGCATCCTTTCCGCTATACTGACTGGTACCTGAAGAAGGATCTCTCTAACTCCTTAGACAGGCTCAAATATTGGATCCTGACCAGCCCCTTGACTTTTCTACCCTTCAACCCCATATTCCTTAGGGACCTCCTGGCTACCTACAAATATACTGTCATTTTTGTCCTGCTTACTGTTCTTGTTCTTGACCCAGTGGTTAAATTACCTTTTGTGATCCGCACCTGGTCACCTCTCTCCCCTCTCTCCCTTCCTTACCCCCTTTTTGTTTTCTTTTGCTTTTGATCTTTTATATGCATCTTTTATCAGTACTGGCTGTTAGACCAATGTTTTTGGGGCGCTTATGCCGTGTACACACGACTGGACTTTTCGGCATCAAAGGTCCGACGGTCTTTCCGACGGACTTTTGACGGACTTTCGAACAACCGGACTTGGCCACACACAAACAGATTAAGGTCCGTTTGAAAGTCCGGTCGTTTGAACGTGATGACGTACGAAGGGACTAGAATAAGGAAGTTCATAGCCAGTAGCCAATAGCTGCCCTTGCGTCGTTTTTTTGTCCGTCGGACCAGCATACAGACAAACTGATTTGTCGATCAGACTCGAGTCCGTCAGAAAGATTTGAAACATGTTTTATTTCTAAAGTCCGTCAGATTTTTCGACCGAAGAGGTCCGATGAAGCCCACACGCGATCGTAATGTGCGACGGATTCATTCCGTCGGACCAGTTTGGTCGAAAACATTTATTGTTTTGTTTGCATTTTTTTCATATTTAGGGGGGGCACATGGGGGGGGACAGGGACAAAAGTAGGGGGGCAACTATAAAATGCAATTTTACTACGATCCCACAACAGGTCCTGAGCTCCATTCCTACTGTATTGGGGCCCCCAGGGTGGCAGAAAACAAGAGATATGTCACCAGCATACTAAGAAAATATAAGGGTCCAAAGCAGTGGGAGAACTATCAGGGTTGCAAAGATTGTCTTGCTACCGGGTCTTGGTGTTCTGTGGTGTTCCCCAGCCTCCTCTTGCTGTCCTGCCCCTGCTATTGACAGTGCTGGTCTGGCATCTGTCTCCTTGGCAGCGGCGGCAGTCTATTAGGACCTAGTGCTGGTGACATTATGGGTGCATGCAGGGGAAGGCTGGCACTATTGGTTGTAGAGAGCCGAGCCCCCAGCTGGTCACCTAGCAGCAGTAATGCTGTATAACCTTCTCTGTTGACATGCTGATCGGGATGTGATCCAGGTGATGCTCCCAGTCAGATCTAATAAACACAGTATTTATTAGCATCAAGAGTACAACCACATCAACCGTATGTTCAGCAGCCATGTGGGCTCTATGCCTGTAAGGTGTGGGCTTTGATCAATAAAATCACTATGATATTTAACACTAGGATTTGACTAGGAGCATCACCTGGATTGCATCACGATCAGCATGTCAGAGAAGGCTGCACTGCTGCTAAGCAACCTGCAGGGAGGTCAACTGTCTACTCTACAACCATTAGAGATGGGCTCGGGTGTGTTTGAAATCCCACATGCCCGATCCCGCCAGGAAGCCGACACTGCACACGGCTAATCACAGGCAGTGAGACATTCCTGATCTGTGCAGCTGCGGACCGGGAAATGTCTCACTGCCTGTGATTAGCGCTGTGCAGTGTGGGCTTCCTGGCGGGCTCGGGCATGTGGAATTTTGAACATGCTCAGCCCATCTCTAACAACAAATTGTGCTGGCCCTCCTGTACATCAGCCCCATAAAGTAACCAGCACTGGGTTCCAATGTGCCGCCGCTGCCATGGAGACAGAGACCAGCGCTGTGAATAGCCGGGACAGGACAGCAACCCTGGTAGTTCCACCACTGGTCCACACTGGGAGGATTCCCCCACCTATAATATCTAGATGGGAGAATTGGATCATTTTTTTTTTTTTTTTTTCATTCAACCTACTAGTTAAATGAAAAAAAGTGATCAATGTATGGGCTGCCTAAGTGCTAAGACCAGCCATAGGCAGTTTAAATCTCAGCTGGTTCAGCAGGAACTGGCTGAGATTTGAACCATTAATGAGCAGGCTGAATGTACCAAGTTGATCGATCAAATTGGGAACAACCAGCCTGCCAGATACTCTTATGATTATCACTAGTGGTTGCTATAGCCACTAGTGATAATCACTGTTTGTTGGGAGAATACAATTGCTGGGCAGGAAGGATATTCCCCTGTCACCACTGTCTGTGTTGATGGGGGAATCATGCAAGTTTCTTTCCTGCAATCTGTGGATGCAGGAAAGAAATTTGCACCGTCTATTACCTGCCTAACTGAAAGTGAAAGTAAATTGTGAAGGTCTTGAAAGAACAGGAGAGGGGGAGGGACAGATGGGGGAGAGAAGGGATGGAGATAATGCAGTTCAGTGATTACAGTGTACTGCAGTGCACACACTTACCCACGGGTCCAGGCTAGAAGCTCAGGCATCATTGACACACAGCCAGGAATGCTGCTGATTTTCATATTTCCCGCCCACACATCCCCTCTCTTTAGATACAGCTGCACGCCGGGGATAGTGTGGGCGGGACTGGAAGACTCAGGAGGAACAGGGGGGGGGGGGAGGAGGAGGAGCTGTATTCATCTCTGCTCTAACGTACATGAGGAGAGTGAGGGGGGGGTGGCTGGACTCGCTGGGCTGTGAAAGAGTGTCATAGACTGACACTCGGCTCAGCTTGCAGTCACCACTCTTGGAATTTACAGGCTGGTTCTCCTGTCCTAAGGACGGGAGAAATCAGTCTGTTTTTTCAGTAACTGAGAGTCCTGGTGGAGTCCTTCCTGCAACTCGCTCTTCTCCCTGCCAATGAGGATGCAGGGGAAGGAGCAGATCGGGCGGCCGTGGTTGTGTGAGCGCTCGCATTATGCAGTGTCAGCGAGCAGAGGGAGGGGGGAGGAATCACCCGCAGGAGCTGACTGGGGATACTCTCCCTCTCAATAGAGCCTGTGTTACTCCAGCGGCGGCCTGAGTAAGATGTGGCGCATCCGCTACGAATGCAAACAAAAAGACATTGCCTTTTTGTAAAAACAAAAACAAGTAAATATATTTTTTTTCCTTGGGGGGGGGGGCCACATGGTGGGGCACAGCATAATGTTGGGGGGTCAGGGTCCCCCCCCCTCTGAGACACCCAGGTCCCAGGAGATAGCGGGGACCAGTTAGAACGCGCAGCGTGACTTGCGCATGCACAGTAGGGAACTGGGAAGCTACAATGAATAAATATAAAATACTTCGCGCAAATTAAGAGCAATAAAACAAGGTAAAAGAAAGGCAGTAGTACCGACTAGATTCCTCTGGGGGCACTAATCATAAGTGCAATACCAAGGTGAGTGATTAAAGAAGTGATATATAGATATACCGTGATTGGTAAAGAACCTCAATATTAATAATGAATAAAATCTAGAATGCAGTGTGGATATTGTCCTAGATGTGTGTAAATGTGTCACACCAAATAACTTCAATATTAGAATGATAATAAATCCTAGGATAATTAAGAGTGCTACACTCTAAAAGTGACAGTGCATATCAAACTGCGTGACATAAGGCAAATAAAACAATAAACGTGAATCAAAAACACATAAATAAGTGAAAAAAACACTAATGTGTAGCCTAAAGCGTTAAGACCTGCAAAAGTGTACCAAGTGCAAAAAGTTTGTGATCAAGCAGATTTAAATAGATGAATGAGGGCATACAAATAAATGTCCATATATAAAATACAATAAAGGTGTAGTCCGGCTAGGTGCAGCTCAGTGCAAAAAATAAAATCAAAATAGCCCAATAGGATATCCAATAGTGGTTTCACTTAGTTGTTAATATCTTCTTATATTCATTCATCTATTTATATGGGGTGCTCCTAGTCTTGTCTCCCAGAACTCTCACCTTAAATAAGGTCAAGTGAGCCTTTCTGGGGTCTCCAAGTTGCCCCTACTAGTGGTTATTGTGGTGTCCTGCTGTCGGGTCCTGCCTTGTCCTTACTCCTCTGTAATCCAGCCCTATATCGCTAGGTACCTCCCAGCAATATCAAATAAGGGGGAGAAAAGAGAAAAGGAGGGGGCTCCACTAGTGTAGTAGTTTAAAAGTACCCGTTTATTAAGCATATGATAAGATAAAACTCGTACATAAAATCAGTAAAAACAGGCAAAATAGGAAAGATTCACCGGGGGCGTCCACAGCGCCTACTCGCGTCCTTCTCTTGGTTATGCCTACGGCCACTCCCTACGCGTTACGACACGGTCACGTGTCTTCATCTGGGGAACCGGATTGGTCAGGCACTGTGTGTTTATATGACGTATAGAGCGGAAGTTGTTCGGCGGCCATCTTGGTTGTGGTCATATGTCCTATAAACCGCGGCCATGTTTGTAGGGGTTTATATATCGGGACCACGGCGGCCATATTCTTGGTAGATTGGTCTGTTAGAGGGCGCCGCCATATTAATGGTGGTACACGGGACTATATTTGTCATAGTGGCTATCTATGTAGGTTAATGCTAAAGATAGCAGTATACTTTACTGTCTGTATACTAAAGTGCAAATATATAGTGGAGACTACAGGTAATAGTGACACAAATTATGTATCGGTGTATAGCCATATCGTTCTAATCCTTAATGTGTCATATATGACGGCGGCCATATTCTTGGTAGATTGGTCTAATACAGGGCGCCGCCATTTTAATGGTGGTAAACGGAGCTATAGTTAAATACTAGCTCTTCATATACGTAAATGTCAGAGATAATAGCAAGCTTTAATGACTGCATATTAAAGTGCTTCCAGGTCATAGAGAGTGGTGACAATAATTATATATCAACAGACTATGTAATAATAAGAGGGAATAAAAGATTTTTGCCTTAAATACAATTATTTTTGGCACAATCAGGTATATTACAAACAGGCCATAGGCATTGCCATGGGTGCCAAATTTGCCCCAGGGGTGGCTAATGCCTTTATGGCGCAATGGGAAGATACAGCTGTCTATGCCGAATATCCACCACAATTAGCACTCTATAAAAGATATATCGATGACGTGATAATTGTCTGGAATGGGGATAGAAACTCCCTTGAAAACTTCCTGAACAAATTAAATAACAACGAAAACAACATCCAATTGATTTGGAAAATAGATGAGAAGGAGGTAGACTTCCTAGATCTCAACATTTGCTTGGAGGGAGACAAAGTAATAACCAAAACTTTCTTCAAAAATGTGGATACCAATAGCTACCTAGCTATAAACAGCTGCCACCACAAACCTTGGTTATTTAACATTCCAAAAGGGCAACTCATTAGAATAAAGCGCAATTGCACAAAAGAAGAGGACTATCATAGACAATCATAGCTCCGTTTACCACCATTAAAATGGCGGCGCCCTGTATTAGACCAATCTACCAAGAATATGGCCGCCGTCATATATGACACATTAAGGATTAGAACGATATGGCTATACACCGATACATAATTTGTGTCACTATTACCTGTAGTCTCCACTATATATTTGCACTTTAGTATACAGACAGTAAAGTATACTGCTATCTTTAGCATTAACCTACATAGATAGCCACTATGACAAATATAGTCCCGTGTACCACCATTAATATGGCGGCGCCCTCTAACAGACCAATCTACCAAGAATATGGCCGCCGTGGTCCCGATATATAAACCCCTACAAACATGGCCGCGGTTTATAGGACATATGACCACAACCAAGATGGCCGCCGAACAACTTCCGCTCTATACGTCATATAAACACACAGTGCCTGACCAATCCGGTTCCCCAGATGAAGACACGTGACCGTGTCGTAACGCGTAGGGAGTGGCCGTAGGCATAACCAAGAGAAGGACGCGAGTAGGCGCTGTGGACGCCCCCGGTGAATCTTTCCTATTTTGCCTGTTTTTACTGATTTTATGTACGAGTTTTATCTTATCATATGCTTAATAAACGGGTACTTTTAAACTACTACACTAGTGGAGCCCCCTCCTTTTCTCTTTTCTCCCCCTTATTTGATATTGCTGGGAGGTACCTAGCGATATAGGGCTGGATTACAGAGGAGTAAGGACAAGGCAGGACCCGACAGCAGGACACCACAATAACCACTAGTAGGGGCAACTTGGAGACCCCAGAAAGGCTCACTTGACCTTATTTAAGGTGAGAGTTCTGGGAGACAAGACTAGGAGCACCCCATATAAATAGATGAATGAATATAAGAAGATATTAACAACTAAGTGAAACCACTATTGGATATCCTATTGGGCTATTTTGATTTTATTTTTTGCACTGAGCTGCACCTAGCCGGACTACACCTTTATTGTATTTTATATATGGACATTTATTTGTATGCCCTCATTCATCTATTTAAATCTGCTTGATCACAAACTTTTTGCACTTGGTACACTTTTGCAGGTCTTAACGCTTTAGGCTACACATTAGTGTTTTTTTCACTTATTTATGTGTTTTTGATTCACGTTTATTGTTTTATTTGCCTTATGTCACGCAGTTTGATATGCACTGTCACTTTTAGAGTGTAGCACTCTTAATTATCCTAGGATTTATTATCATTCTAATATTGAAGTTATTTGGTGTGACACATTTACACACATCTAGGACAATATCCACACTGCATTCTAGATTTTATTCATTATTAATATTGAGGTTCTTTACCAATCACGGTATATCTATATATCACTTCTTTAATCACTCACCTTGGTATTGCACTTATGATTAGTGCCCCCAGAGGAATCTAGTCGGTACTACTGCCTTTCTTTTACCTTGTTTTATTGCTCTTAATTTGCGCGAAGTATTTTATATTTATTCATCCTTGAAGTGCCTTATGTGAACACTATTCACTTTGCTGCAAATCTTTATTATTCTTTGACATATACTGCCCTGTCTATATACTCAAACTAGCGCGAGAGATATCCATACTTTGGGAAGCTACAATGCTTCACTTCCTGATTCCCTCACCAAGGATGGTGGCGGCAGCTGCCGAGCTGTCGAGAGCTGAGCTATTGATCGGCTTCGGCTGCCGACATCGCTGGACCCTGGGACAGGTTAGTGTCCATTTATTAAAAGTCAGCAGCTGCAGTATTTGTAGCTGCTGGCTTTTAATATATTTTTTTTTAGGTGGACCTCCTCTTTAAGAAATACACAATTCTGGCCTGTGTGACTACCACTCTGGTTACTGGATCATTTACTGGAATTTTCTTTTGATTCTGCACCATACATCTGTCATGAAGGCTCTGCCAGTAACCAGCGCCATGAAGATCCTGCCAGTAACCAGCGCCTCAGCATCCCTGGTACCCGTCCGCGGGTGCCATTGCGCATGCGCGAGCGCGCACATGCGCATGCACGCACGCGCCTGCAAACGAGAGCGCGCGTGCGCGGGGGAGTGCGCGCCCCCATTGGCGCCAATGAGGCTATTTAAATCCGTCTGTCACAGAAGGTCCCCGATGTCTGCTCTATAGCGTTCTGTGCCTGAAAACCCGATCTGAAGTCTGTTACCAGTGTTTGACCCGGCTACCCTTGACCTCCTGTTTTCTGCCTGCACCCGACCTTGGCTTGTCTGTGACCTCTCTCCTGTCTGACCCATATGTACTGCGCTGCCAGCCTGATACCTGACCCGGCCTGCCTGACCATCCAACCCGCCTGCTGTCTCCAGTCTGCCTGTTGTTCCAGTCTGCTTACAGTTCCAGTCTGCCTGTTGTTCCGGTCTGCCTACAGTTCCAGTCTGCCTGTTGTTCCAGTCTGCTTACAGTTCCAGTCTGCTTACAGTTCCAGTCTGCCTGTTGTTCCGGTCTGCCTACAGTTCCAGTCTGCCTGTTGTTCCAGTCTGCTTACAGTTCCAGTCTGCTTACAGTTCCAGTCTGCCTGTTGTTCCGGTCTGCCTGTTGTTCTGGTCTGCCTGTTGTTCCAGTCTGCCTGTTGTTCCAGTCTGCTTACAGTTCCAGTCTGCTTACAGTTCCAGTCTGCCTGTTGTTCCAGTCTGCCTACAGTTCCAGTCTGCCTGTTGTTCCAGTCTGCTTACAGTTCCAGCCTGCCTGTTACTCTCAACCTACCTTACCTGCAGTCCTGATCCAGACCATCCTACTTACCTTGTCCGCTGAGCTGATCCAGGGATCTCTCGCTACCGGTCTTACTAGTCCTGCCAGGCACCCGTGCCCCTCCTGACTCCTGGTCCTACTGTCACATTACCAGGGGACCTCGAGTGGGAGCCGCAAGGGAGGCCCTCCTCTGCTAACCAGACTCATCGCCACCAGGGGCGTGACAGTAGCAGACAGCCATGTCTGAGTCTGAGCAGGGAGTCTCCCCCATGGAAGAACTGTGCCAGCACCTGGCGGGACTGACCGAGGCGGTGAAAAATCTTCAGCAGGGATACACCCGGTTGGAAGAACGGGTGTTAGTCCTATCCAATCCGGTCAGCCCCTTGGGACCTTCACTTCCACCAGCACCCCCATCCGGGGCAGGATCAGGTCCGACGGTGGTAATGCTTCCCCCAGAGCCACGGGTCCCAATCCCTGAGAAGTTCTCTGGGACCCGCAACCTTTTTCGGGACTTCCGCAACTCTTGTGAGTTATTCTTCGCATTACAGCCATGGACCTTCTCCCTGGAAGCCACCAAGGTGGGCTTCGTGATCTCCTTGCTCTCTGGAGACCCACGGACCTGGGCTTATCATTTAATGGAACAGAAGGACCCTGCATTGGCCAGCCTCGCTTCTTTCTTCAACGCTATGGCCCAACTCTATGAGGACCCCCAACTCTCAGTGACCGCAAAGACCACTCTGCGCACCCTCCAGCAGGGGCGAAGGCCCGTGGAGGACTATGTAGCTGACTTTAGGCGTTGGGGTGCAGACACACAGTGGAATGACGCGGCCCTCCGTCATCAGTTTCGCTTAGGACTCTCCGATGCCCTGAAAGACGAACTTGCCAGGGTTGGGGTGCCTCAAACCTTGGACACCTTGGCCATTCAGATTGACCGGCGTCTGAGAGAACGCAGGGCTGAACGAGCCTCCAGTTTTTCCCGTCCTACCTGGATGCTTCCCAAGGCCCCAAGCCATTTGCATCCTGTTCCTGCCCACCGGCCTGTACCTCTCTCTGACTCTTCTGAGCCCATGCAGCTGGGGCTCCTGAGGCCTTCCTTAACCCCGGAGGAGCATCAACGACGCCGGACCAATAATTTGTGCCTCTACTGTGGGGAGCCTGGGCACTATGTGAGGAACTGCCCAGCCAAGGCCCGTAAGTGCCCCCTCATGTCTGCCAGCCTTCTGGATCCATTAACCCAGATTTCCTCTCACCTTGCTCTCTCTGTCTCTTTTCAGCCCCCGGGAAGAACCTTCCAGGCACCCGCCATTATTGATTCTGGAGCATGCAGCTGTTTCATGGACTCTTCATTTGCTGCCCAACATCAGATCCCTCTCCAGTCCAAGGTCCATGGATTATCAGTTTACCTGGCTGACGGTTCCTCCATCCAGTCGGGCCCAGTAACACAGGAGACCACCCCATTGCCCATGACCATCTCTGGTGGCCACCGGAAATTACTTTGCCTAGACATTATCTCCTCCCCATTGTCCCCAGTAATACTGGGCATGCCGTGGCTGAAGGCCCACAATCCAGCTATCGACTGGGCCACTGGGATGGTCTCCTTCTCCTCCCCTTACTGTAAGAGGTCTTGTGGGTCTCCTAACCCTTCCCGAGTTGCTACCCTGCTAAGCCTGGACTCTGAGGTGGACCTCCGTCAGGCCATTCCCCAGGCCTACCACGAATACCTGGACGTATTTAGTAAACAGGCAGCAGAGGTGCTCCCACCTCATAGGGCTTATGATTGCCCCATTGAACTGTTTCCCGGGGCTGAAATTCCCTTCGGGAGGGTCTTCCCTTTGACAGAGGTGGAGCAAGGTAAACTCAAAGAGTACATTGAGGAAAATCTAAGGAAGGGCTTCAATCTAAGGAAGGGCTTCATCCGCCCGTCTACCTCTCCAGAATTATTTCAGAGACTTGGTACGGCCGTCATCTTCACAAAACTCGACCTCCGGGGGGCCTATAACCTGGTTCGCATAAAAGATGGAGATGAGTGGAAGACGGCCTTCCAGACACGTTATGGGCATTACGAGTATCTCGTAATGCCCTTCGGCCTATGTAATGCCCCTGCCACATTTCAGTACTTTATAAATGATGTACTCCGGGACTTCCTGGACTTGTTTGCTGTCGTGTATTTGAATGACATTTTGATCTTTTCTCCCTCCTTAGAGTCCCACCGCAGGCATGTCAAAGAGGTCCTGGGCCGGCTTCGTATCCATGGTCTATACGCCAAGGCGGATAAGTGTCAATTTGAACAAGAGAGCATTCCCTTCCTTGGACTGATTATCTCTAGCACAGGCATCAAGATGGATCCCCAGAAGATCTCCGCCATCCTAGAGTGGCCTACCCCTGCGGACAAAAAGGGCATCCAGCGGTTCATTGGCTTCGCCAACTTTTACCGCAAATTTATTAAAGGGTTCTCAGCCATTGTGGCACCCATCACCCAGCTGACCAGACAAGGGACCCGTTTCCGGGGGTCTTCCGAGGCCCAAGAGGCTTTTGAAGCCCTAAAGGCTCTATTCACCTCAGCACCCATCCTCAGGCACCCGGATTCCTCTCTACCCTTTACCCTGGAGGTAGACGCCTCCGAAATTGCGGTAGGAGCCATACTGTCTCAGAGGCAAGGGGACAAGTCTCTGTTACACCCAGTCGCCTTTTTCTCCCGCAAACTGTCCATGGCTGAGAGGAATTATGATGTTGGAGACCGGGAGCTATTGGCGATCAAGGCTGCCCTGGAAGAATGGCGTTACATCCTGGAAGGGGCCTCTCACCCCATTCTAATATTCACCGACCACAAGAACTTGGAGTACTTGAAATCAGCAAAAAGGTTAAAACCCAGACAAGACAAGCCAGGTGGGCACTCTTCTTTTCCCGCTTCACTTTCCATGTGACATTTCGGCCCGGATCCAAGAATGTCAAACCCGACGCCCTATCCAGGATGTACCACAAACACAAGGAAGAATCCTCCCCTGATACCATTCTGGCCCCCGGGAATTTCCTCCTACTCCAGGAAGACCTACTGTCCCAGTTCAAACGTGCCTCAGCAGGGCAAAGACCCGCTCCCGAAACCCAACTGCAGGCGAAGGATGGCCTATTCTGGTACGGGGACAAGATCTACACTCCAGAGGAACTTCGGGTAACAGTCATGGAGCTGTGCCATGACCATGCGTTGGCCGGACACTTCGGTGTCGCCAAAACCACCGATTTGGTACAACGTACCTTTTGGTGGGCTCAATTACGGGCCGACTGCAAGAAGTTTGTAGACACATGCTCCACCTGCATCCGGAATAAGAACCCCAAAACCAGGGCTTGGGGCCTCCTCAAGCCCCTGTCCGTCCCGGATCGCCCATGGAGAATGATATCCCTGGACTTTATTGTGGAGTTGCCCCCGGCAGAGGACCACACGACGATCTTCGTGATCGTCGATCGCCTAAGATGGCACATTTTGTCCCCATGAAGGGCACTCCCTCAGCCCCAGAGACGGCATGGGTCTTCATCAGAGAAATTGTCCGACTTCACGGGGGGCCAGCTAGTATAGTCTCAGACCGAGGGGTGCAATTCACCTCTCGATTCTGGAGGTCTCTGTGCCAGGCATTGGACATTGAACTTGCCCTCTCGTCTGCCTACCACCCTCAGTCCAACGGGCAGACGGAGCGGACTAATCAGACCCTGGAGCAGTATTTGCGCTGCTTCTCTTCCTTTGCCCAGGATGACTGGATCTCCTTCCTACCCCTGGCCGAATTTGCCTACAATAATGCCACCCATTCTGCCACCAAACAGACTCCCTTTTTCGCGAATTACGGGTTTCACCCTGCATTCCTGCCCAACTCCCTCCCTGACTGCACTGTGCCAGCGGTCCAAGAACGGATCAATTTCTTTTCAACCAATAACCAACTTCTCCAAGAAACCATGACTAGGACCCAGGAGTACAACAAGGCCACCTTTGACAAGAAGAGACGGGGGGAACTGGTACTTGCCCCAGGTGAGCCAGTGTGGCTATCCACCACCAATTTGAAGCTGGCCTGTCCATCATGAAAACTGGGTCCCAAATTCTTGGGCCCCTTCCCGGTCAAAAGAAGGATTAACGAGGTAGCTTACGAATTGGAGCTTCCAGACTCACTGAAGGTCCATCCGGTGTTCCACGTATTCTTGCTGAAACCCTCCGCTGCCAATCCATTTCCCAATAGGAAGGCCGTCCCTCCTGACCCAGTCCTAGTGCACGGGGAAGAGGAGTTTGAGGTGGAAGCCATCTTCAATTTCAGAAGAAGGCAGAACCAAAACCAGTTTTTAATTAAATGGAAGGGGTATGGCCCTGAAGAAAACTCCTGGGAGCCCGAGGCGAACATCCACGGTAAGAGTCTGGTTCAATCCTTTAAGAGAGCCCATCCCGAGAAATTTGCCCGGAAGGGCATCCGGAGGCTGCCCCTTAGAGGGGGGCAATGTCATGAAGGTTCTGCCAGTAACCAGCGCCATGAAGATCCTGCCAGTAACCAGCGCCTCAGCACCCCTGGTACCCGTCCGCGGGTGCCATTGCGCATGCGCGAGCGCACGCGTGCGCAAACGAGAGCGCGCGGGCGAGTGCGCGCCCCCATTGGCGCCAATGAGGCTATTTAAATCCGTCTGTCACAGACGGTCCCCGCTGTCTGCTCTATAGCGTTCTGTGCCTGAAAACCCGATCTGAAGTCTGTTACCAGTGTTTGACCCGGCTACCCTTGACCTCCTGTTTTCTGCCTGCACCCGACCTTGGCTTGTCTGTGACCTCTCTCCTGTCTGACCCATCTGTACTGCGCTGCCAGCCTGATACCCGACCCGGCCTGCCTGACCATCCAACCCGCCCGCTGTCTCCAGTCTGCCTATTGTTCCAGTCTGCTTACAGTTCCAGTCTGCCTGTTGTTCCGGTCTGCCTACAGTTCCAGTCTGCCTGTTGTTCCAGTCTGCAAACAGTTCCAGTCTGCCTGTTGTTCCAGTCTGCTTACAGTTCCAGTCTGCCTGTTGTTCCGGTCTGCCTACAGTTCCAGTCTGCCTGTTGTTCCAGTCTGCTTACAGTTCCAGTCTGCTTACAGTTCCAGTCTGCCTGTTTTTCCAGTCTGCTTACAGTTCCAGCCTGCCTGTTGCTCTCAACCTACCTTACCTGCAGTCCTGATCCAGACCATCCTACTTACCTTGTCCGCTGAGCTGATCCAGGGATCTCTCGCTACCGGTCTTACTAGTCCTGCCAGGCACCCGTGCCCCTCCTGACTCCTTGAGTGGGAGCCGCAAGGGAGGCCCTCCTCTGCTAACCAGACTCATCGCCACCAGGGGCGTGACAACATCTGTAATCGTTGTTTCTTGATCCGGCCCTAAGTCTATAGATCTCTTATCAGTGATCAGTAGTCCTCAGTTGGCCATGATAATGACATCAATAGGAATGGTCATACAAAGAACTGGAGCTGATGAGGCTTTGGGATGATCGTTGTGTTTATGTTTCTCTTCTCCGCTGGGACTGTTTTTCTTGCTTCTGCTCATTACACATGTAGCATCCACACTTTATTTAAGTGTGCGCTATTAATGTAAATTTTGTTTTTCCCAGAACTGTAACGGAGTTCTGGGGGTTAATTGTACAGGATTTACTTTGGCATTAGTTTGGCTGGGCTGTACTGAAGCTCTGCCTGGTCATAGGTGCAGTGAAGCACCTGTGACAGGCTGAGAACCAGGCCTGGTTGGACGTGTTTGGCTCTGGGAAAGATTGGTACCTATCAGTGGGCGCGCCTGGCCCCGCTGTGTAATCTGGGAAGGGGTATTTAAGGTGCTGAAGTCACGTGTTCAGGATTCGGCTTCTGCTTTGATTCCTGGTTCTGGTCCGGGGCAGCCCCGTGAGGGGTCCCAGGCCCAGGAGTGTCTGCCGTCCCCGCAAGCATGGTCACCCTGACCAGCCCCAGGGGCCCTCATGGTCTGGGGTGGGGATCCGTTCGTTCCTGAGCCTCGGAACTGCCTAGTTCGAGGCCCAGTAAGGCCCCTTTCACACTGGGGCGGTGAGCCGCGGTGACGGTAAAGCAGCGCTATATTTAGCGCTGCTTTACCGTCGTTTTCACCGCGGTTTTCGGCCGCTCGCGGTGCGGTTTTTAACCCCCGCGAGCGGCCGAAAAGGGGTTAAACACCCCCTGCAGAGCGCCGCCGTAGCGGCGCTTTGCGGCGGTATTACCGCGGTGTCCCATTCTATTCAATGGGAAGGAGCGGTATAGGAGCGGTGAACACACCGCTCCTATCCCGCTCCAAAGATGCTGCTAGCAGGACTTTTTTTTTGTCATCCTGCTAGCGCACCGCTCCAGTGTGAAAGCCCGCCGGCTTTCACACTGGAGTTAAAGGGGCAGGATTTTTTTCATGCGGTGAACAGGCGCTATTTTTAGCGCTGCACCGCATGAAAAACGCCCCGGTGTGAAAGGGGCCTAACTGAAGGAGGATTCAAAGGCGTCCCGGTGTGCTCTCGGTATTGGAGGGACACAGCAACTCGTACAAGCGATCGGGGGAGGACTCCTCGGAGGAGGGCCAACAAGCTGGCTGCTCGGTAAGAGCCTGGGAGCTGAGTTGTATGGACACTAGAGAATCCGCATTTCACACAGTATCGCCAAGAAGGCTGAGAGATCCAGGTACTGTGAGAAAGGTTCCTAACTTATCTTCAGTTACAATCTAGTCTGTGGCAGAGATTTGGCAAAGTTTCCGGATCACATGTTGGCTGCTAGATCTCTGGTTAGAGGTTTATCCAGCAGTGAAGCGCCCAGTTGCGAGTGGCTACTCTCTGGGCTATCTAAGAGACATTCAGTGGATGTCAGAAGTTCAAAGTGCTTGAGTTTTATCATCCGTGCCCTCTATTCCCACCTGAGACTGTGTTACTGTTGGATTTTACCCCTGCAAAATAAAAATCCTCAAAAGGACTTTTGTGTGTCAGCTTCTGAAGTTACTGGGTACTAACCCTGGGAACCCCTAGACAACAGAAGACGAGCTACAAGGAGGTAATCGGTAAGCCCAGAAAAGTCAAGGCTGCCCCCTAGGGGTTATGGCCGCTACACACAATAAATTGCAGTTGGAATTTAGGGACACTATGAAGGTTCTGCTCACATTTCTGATCTGTCTTCTCTTCCCAGGTCTCCTGTGTATGATGATCATATCGGTGTCATCAGGAACGGTGTATGTACAGAGCGGATCAGACATCACTGACTGTCATATGAAATGTCCTCAGGATGATGTTACTGTGGAGCTTTACAGAGAGTGTGGAGGGATGGAGAAGACACTGCTGGAAAATCACTGTTATTACAACTTCACTAAATCTCATGACCCCAGACTCCAACTGCACACAGGGAGCGGATGCTGGAAGCTGACACCTGCCAGGAAGGAGGATTCCTGTGTATATAAGGTCTGGTGTCACAATGCTCCGGGATATTTAATATCCTCTACAGAGATCCGTGTTCTGGGTAAGAGTCCATATGTGGGTGGGTGCAATAACACACACACAGTCTAGGTGCAAATAGTAAAACTTGTATTGAAGAAAAGTCTGTGATTGGAGCAGAGATCAGTGATCATTAACACACAGCCACACCCCCCACAGTTAGTAACACGCCCCTAGGACACACTTAACCCCTACACTGCCACCCCCTGGTTAACCCCTTCACTGCCAGTGTCATTTACACAGGAATCGGTGCATTTGTATAGCACTGATTGCTGTATAAATGACAATGATCCCGATGTGTCCGCCATAATGTCGCAGTCACAATAAAAATCGCTGATCGCCGCCATTACTAGTAAAAAAAATTATTAATAAAAATGCCATAAAACTATCCCCTATTTTGTAAATGCTATAACGTTTGCGCAAACCAATTAATAATCGCTTATTGCAATTTTTTTACCCAAAGCATGCAGAAGAATACGTATCGGTCTAAACTGAGGAAAAAAAATGTTTTATATATTTTTGGGGGATATTTATTATACAAAAACCAAAGTGTAGCACTTGAAGTTATATGTGTTTGGAAATTATTCAAAAAAATCTAAATCCATCTCGAAAATAGTCAACCAACGGCAAAATTTGTGGTGTGAAGAAATTCCATCGAAGTTCGGTGCACAAAATGAACAACAAAAGGAATAATCCAAAATCTTGTAATCTCGATCTGCTTACCAGAACCAAGTAGTAAAGAAGCGATGTAATCAAACGTGCCAGAGGTGGGTGAGACTTGATCAAAAGAGCCAAATGAAGATAGGTTTCAGACTTCTCCAATAAGTTGAAAAATGACAGGAATCACAGATCCGGGTGGATTAAATGAGCTAAAGGAATCTCCCACGGAGTGAAGGAAGGAAAAGACCAATAGTGAAGCCCGCAAGGTAAAATCAAAATTTTATTTGCATATGGTCTACTTACATCAATAAAAAAGACTTTAGGGCTTATATGAAAATACAGGTACGCGTGCTTGCATCAGCCAGCCTGACATGTTTCATCCAATGGTGGATATCATCAGAGGCATATTTATTATAGTTAAGCTAAAAATACAAACCGCAGAGGTGATCAAATACCACCAAAAAAAAGCTCTATTTGTAGGAAAAATTTTGTTTGGGAGCCACGTTGCACGACCGCACAATTGTCAGTTAAAGCGACGCAGTGCCGAATCGCAAAAAAGTGGTCTGGTCTTAAGCCAGCAAAATGGTCCGGTCTGAAAGTGGTTAAATAGTCTCTGCCCCACCCAAGATGGCCACCAGAATTACATGGGCAACCAGCATCCAATCGGATCACTGCTCAAGTGATTCAGGAAACCATAGAGAATCCATATAAATATACAATAGTATCACCAGTGCTGGGATATTGTGTGCAGATAAAACAGCTGTATACCAACCCCTTAATAGGTATTACTAAAAATACACTCTATATTATGCAGCACTGATCTGCTAGCTTCTGCTTTTACCAACAAAACAATTCAAACAGGGGGTATTGTGCATACATATATAAAAAAATCTAAATGTAAACCACTACAAGTTGCAGTGTAACTGGAAGTGACGTCATCACGCACAGTACTCCCGGAAGTGACATCTTTTTACACCCGGGATCAAGCAGGAAGAGACTATTAGCTATTGGTATGAATTAAGAGGGCTTTCACACGGAGCTGCAGGGGGCGTTGGTGGTAAAGCGGCACTTTTTTTTGCGACGCTTTAGACCCCTTTCACACTGCCAGCATTTTTCAGCCTCTGCAGCACTAAAAATAGCGCCTGTATAGCGCCTGAAAAAAGCTGTTCTGCTTTAACACTTTCCCTCCAACAATACGCATATATGTGGCCTCACTGGACTGGGCTTTTTTTCTGTGGAGCTGCATATATGCGTATCTGTCTTTGTGCTGGGAGCGCACCGCACAGCGCTATCCCAGCACAGAAATCAGGGTCTCACTGGGAGCACCGGGTCCTGTACTAATGATCGGGACCAGGAACTCCCAGTTCCAGGTCACCTGATCACTGTAGATAAGGGGGCACCACCAGTCTTCCTGTATGAGGCCAGGGCCAGCAGGAGGGCCCAGGCAGCTTGTTGAATCCAATGTGGGGCAGAAAGGGGGATCAACATGGTGGGGGGGGGGATTACTGGAACCAATGCCCTGTGTGGTTCTCTCTGCAGCAGCTGCAAGCCAACTTCCTCTCCTCTCCCTCCTGCCGGCTTTTAGCTGCTGCAAAAAGAGCCATACAGGGGATACTGATCTACTTCTTGTAATTGCCAACCCCCCCCCCCTCTTCACCGATCCCTCCGTGTGCACCAAAAGTTTGCCCCTGCTGCCCAGGTCATCCTACCCCACAGTGATTCCGGCTTCCCCACTCTCCTTCCCACTGGCAGCTGCAAGCACACAATAGGATCCTTCAGGATGGAGAGTAGGGGGAAGGGTCTGGTATTTACCAGCCCCTTCCTTTCCTGAATGAACACCATAAATGATCGGTATCGAAAACTTACTGTGTTCATTCATAACAAAAGCATAGTAAACTGTTTATTTTGGGGGAGGGGGGCTGTCTGGTTGGTTGTATTGGGCCCTGTGGTTTCTAACAGCAGTCCTGGGTGGAGGTGGGCATAGTTGGGTACCTGGACACTGGCCACAAACTATTCCAAATAAAGCTTAGTAAAGCCAAGTTTATAGTAGGTCATGCTTGCTGGCTCTGAACGCTGCTAAGTGCATGTACGCCTGCACAGCATAGAGCGGTGTGGTGTAGAGTTTTGAGGACTGTGATCTTGCACACAGGCCCATTGCATAAAAAAAAAAAAAAAACAGGGGTTCCAAACTTTGACTCTCAACATGTTTTTGGTCAAGCAACATCTGCCTTGACACATTACATGGATATTGGATGTCGGTAACGGAGTTACCCAAGTGGTTATATTGGTTGAGTTCTGTTCCTGACACTCGTAGCTGTAAAAGCTCCTGGGAAGAGTAGTACAACCTCTTTAACATTACAGGACAAGTCAGTTGTGTGATTAACTAATACCAGATAATCCATTGTACTCTATGGGGAAAATTAAATACAGAGGACTGAATGTAAGGGAGGGGCTGGAGATTACTTGAATAATGATCAGTGCATGAGCTAGCACTCTATTCTATGTATCTGAGCTTTGTATTGGTGACTGTCCTTCTGATCATTCCAGATCCGGTTCTCATCTCCAACATCACCAGTAACTTCAGCCAGTTGGGTGAGGAGGTCGCGGTGAGGGTCCGGTTCTCAGGAGAAGAGAGCGCTGTGACCTGGGAGGTGGACGGGGAGCCTCTCCCTGAAAGATACCGGCTGATAGATGACAATAGGACGCTGATTATCCCCAGTGTGCAGAGAGACGACGCCGAGAGGAGATTCCGGGTCAGGATCACAAACCCGGTCAGTGAGGAGATCCGGGAATACCGGCCGATCAATGATACGATGTTCATCAGAATGCTGGAAACAGAAAGTATTGGTGACTATGGGGGAGGGGGTCATGTTATATTCCATGTATGGGGGTGTTATAGATTGGGGTCCTGTCTCCTCTTCTCTGGGGGGGGGGGGTCATAATGGGAGTGTGACACAGAATAGTAACATTGGGGGTTATTTACGAAAGGCAAATCCACTTTGCACTAAGTGCACTTGGAAGTAAAGTCGCTGTAGATCTGAGGGGGACATGCAAGGAAAATAAAAAAACAGCATTTTTGCTTGCATATGATTGGATGATAAAATCAGCAGATCTTCCCCTAATTTCAGAGCTTGCCCTCAGATCTACAGCGACTGCTCTTCCAAGTGCACTTGTAGTAGACATGGGAACTGTCAAAAAATGTGTTTCGTTTCGTTTCGTCCCGTTTCGTATATAAAAAAATTCGTAATTCGTACTTCGTGTACGAAATTCCGTTCGAATTCGTACGAAATACGAAATTCGGACGAATCGTAATTTTTTTTCCGAATCGTAGTAAAGTTACGAATCGTTACGAATCGTTACGAATCGTTAACGCGGCTAATGAATTGTTGGTTCTCATAACACAGAGAACAATTCGAATCCAACTACAAATATCGAATTTCAATTTCAAGTTACGAATCGTTACGAATCGTTACGAATAGTTACGAATCGTTAGTAAATCCAACTACCAATATCGAATTTCAACTAATTTGAACGAAATTATTATAGCAGATATAACGAATGAATTCGAATGAATTCGAATGACAAAGTGTCATTTTTGCAGAAAAAAAAAAAGCGTAGGGGTCCCCCCAAATTCAATAACCAGGCCCTTCAGGTCTGGTATGGATATTAAGGGGGACTCCAGCCAAAAAAAAAAAAAAAAATGGCGTGGGGTCCCCCCCAAATATCCATACTAGACCCTTCAGGTCTGGGATGGATTTTAAGGGGAACCCCGGCAAAACAAAAAAAAAAAAAAAAAAAAAAATGGCGTGGGGTCCCCCTCAAAATCCATACCAGACCCTTTATCCGAGCACGCAACCTGGCAGGCCACAGGAAAGGAGGGGGGGACGAGAGCGGCCCCCCCTCCCGCCTGAACCGTACCAGGCCACATGCCCTCAACATTGGGAGGGTGCTTTGGGGTCCCCCCAAAGCACCTTGTCCCCATGTTGATGAGGACAAGGGCCTCTTCCCCACAACCCTGGCCGGTGGTTGTGGGGGTCTGCGGGCGGGGGGCTTATCGGAATCTGGAAGCCCCCTTTAACAAGGGGACCCCCAGATCCCGGCCCCCCCCCTGTGTGAAATGGTAAGGGGGTACTTTTGTACCCCTACCATTTCACCAAAAAAGGTGACAAAAATGGTAAAAATGACAGGAGACGTCTTTGACAATTCCTTTATTAAAATCTTCTTTCTTCTTTCTTATTTCTTCTGGTCTTCCTTTCTTCATCTTCTCCTTCCGTCATCTTCTCCTTCCGTCATCTTCTTCCATCATCTTCTTCCTTCGATTCGCTTCTTCTTCCTCCGGTCTTCTCGTCCTTCTCGTCCGGCGTCGTCCTTCTCGTCCGGCATCGGCGTCTCTTCTCGCAGGCCGCTCCTCGCAATGGGAGGCTCCCGCTCTGTGAGGCTCCGCTCCGCTGACAGGTCTTTTATAACGAAGGCACCTGGTGACCCCGCCCCCCTCTGACGCATGGGGACGTCATGTGGAATTCCCTATGGCTTTCCCCATGACGTCAGAGGGGGGGCGGGGTCACCAGGTGCCTTCGTTATAAAAGACCTGTCAGCGGAGCGGAGCCTCACAGAGCGGGAGCCTCCCATTGCGAGGAGCGGCCTGCGAGAAAAGACGCCGATGCCGGAGGAGAAGGACGAGAAGACCGGAGCAAGAAGAAGCGAATCGAAGGAAGAAGAAAATGGAAGAAGATGGAAGAAGATGACGGAAGGAGAAGATGAAGAAAGGAAGACCAGAAGAAAGAAGAAGAAAGAAGATTTTAATAAAGGACTTGTCAAAGACCGTCTCCTGTCATTTTTACCATTTTTGCCACTTTTTTGGTGAAATGGTAGGGGTACTTTTGTACCCCCTTACCATTTCACACAGGGGGGGGGGGCGGGATCTGGGGGTCCCCTTGTTAAAGGGGGCTTCCAGATTCCGATAAGCCCCCCGCCCGCAGACCCCCACAACCACCGGGCACGGTTGTGGGGATGAGGCCCTTGTCCTCATCAACATGGGGACAAGGTGCTTTGGGGGTCTCGGACCCCCAAAGCATCCTCCCAATGTTGAGGGCATGTGGCCTGGTACGGTTCAGGCGGGAGGGGGGGCCGCTCTCGTCCCCCCCTCCTTACCTGCGGCCTGCCAGGTTGCGTGCTCGGATAAGGGTCTGGTATGGATTTTATGGGGGACCCCACACCATTTTTTTTTGGCTGGGGTTCCCCTTAAAATCCATCCCAGACCTCAAGGGTCTGGTATGGACTTTGAGGGGGACCCTACGCCATTTATTTTTTTTTTTTTTTGGCTGGGGTCCCCCTTAATATCCATCCCAGACCTGAAGGGCCTGGTTATTGAATTTGGGGGGACCCCTACGCTTTTTTTTATCAATGACTTCAATGAATGACTGTTCTCTGTATTACGGATCCGACAATTCATTTGCCGGCAATAGCCGCAAGTGATTTTAAATAGTTTTTTTTTTTCCTGCAAAAATGACACTGTGCAGGGACAGTTCTCTATATTAGATATACTGAATCTCGAAGCATTCGAAGCATTCGTTATATCCGCTATTATAATTTCTTTCATATTAGTTGAAATTAGATATTTGTTAGTTACAATACAACATTCGAATTGTTCTCTGTATTACGGGAATCGGCAATTAGCCGCGAGTGATTTTTAAATGTCTTTTTTTTTTTTCCTGCAAAAATGACACATTGTACAGAGAGAGTTGTAAGCACGGGAAACATGCCCCCTTCTATATACTATATACTCTATAGTATGCCTATGAATGGGGGTATGTTTCCCGTGCTTACAACTCTCTCTGTACAATGTGTCATTTTTGCAGGAAAAAAAGACATTTAAAATCACTCGCGGCTAATTGGCGATTCCCGTAATACAGAGAACAATTTGAATGTTGTATTGTAACTAACAAATATCTAATTTCAACTAATATGAAAGAAATTATAATAGCGGATATAACGAATGCTTCGAATGCTTCGAATGCTTCGAGATTCAGTATATCTAATATAGAGAAATGTTCCTGCACAGTGTCATTTTTGCAGGAAAAAAAAACTATTTAAAATCACTCGCAGCTATTGCCGGCAAATGAATTGTCAGATCCGTAATACAGAGAACTGTCATTCATTGAAGTCATTGATAAAAAAAATGCGTAGGGGTCCCCCCCAAATTCAATAACCAGGCCCTTCAGGTCTGGGATGGATATCCCCCCCCCCCCCCTCCCGCCCCCCCCCCCCCCCCCCAACGCCCCAACCCCCCCCCCCCCCCCCCCCTCCCGGCCCCCCCCCCCCCCCCCCCCCCCCCCCCCCCCCCCCCCCCCTCACCCCCCCCCACCCCCCCCCCCCCCCCCCCCCCCCCCCCCCCCCCCCACCCACCCCCCCCCCACCCCCCCCCCCCCCCCCCGCCCCCCCTCCCCCCCCCCCCCCCCCCCCCCCGCCACCCCCGCCCCGCCCCCCCCCCCCCCCCCCCCCCCCCCTCCCCCCCGCCCCCCCACCCCCCCCCCCTCCCCCCCCCCCCCACCCCCCCATGGTTACACAGTTAGTTAATTAATGTGGTTTAATCCCCCCACACCCCCCCCCACCCCCCCCCCCCCCCCCCCCCCCAACCACCCCCCCCCCCCCCTCCCCCCCCCCCCCCCCCCCCCCCCCCCCCCCCCCCCCCCCCCCCCCCCCCCCCCCCCCCCCCCCCCCTCCCCCCCCCCCCCCCCCCCCACCCCCCCCCCCCCCCCCCCCCCCCCCCCCTCCCCCCCCCCCCCCCTCCCCCCCCCCCCCCCCCGCCCCCCCCGCCCCCCCCCCGGCCCCCCCCCCCCCTTTTAATAACGGGTGATTTTCAGTCCAAGCCCCGACGCCCTCCAAAGAACCCTCCCTCCTTGATACTCAATTATAAAACCTGTATCAACAATGTGGACAATAACACATAGACCGCCCCCCCCCCCCCCCCCCCCCCCCCCCAAAAAGCCCCCCGAAAAAAAAATGGCGTAGGGTCCCCCTCAAAATCCATACCAGACCCTTGAGGTCTGGGATGGATTTTTAAGGGGAACCCTAGCCAAAAAAATGGCGTGGGGTCCCCCATAAAATCCATACCAGACCCTTATCCGAGCACGCAACCTGGCAGGCCGCAGGAAAGGAGGGGGGGACGAGAGCGCCCCCCCTCCCGCCTGAACTGTACCAGGCCACATGCCCTCAACATTGGGAGGGTGCTTTGGGGGTCTGAGACCCCCAAAGCACCTTGTCCCCATGTTGATGAGGACAAGGGCCTCTTCCCCACAACCGTGCCCGGTGGTTGTGGGGGTCTGCGGGCGGGGGGGGCTTATCGGAATCTGGAAGCCCCCTTTAACAAGGGGACCCCCAGATCCCGCCCCCCCCTGTGTGAAATGGTAAGGGGGTACAAAAGTACCCCTACCATTTCACCAAAAAAGTGGCAAAAATTGTAAAAATGACAGGAGACGGTCTTTGACAATTCCTTTATTAAAATCTTCTTTCTTCTTTCTTCTGGTCTTCCTTTCTTCATCTTCTCCTTCCGTCATCTTCTTCCATCTTCTTCTTCCTTCGATTCGCTTCTTCTTCCTCCGGTCTTCTCGTCCTTCTCGTCCGGCGTCTCTTCTCGCAGGCCGCTCCTCGCAATGGGAGGCTCCCGCTCTGTGAGGCTTCGCTCCGTCTGACAGGTCTTTTATAACGAAGGCACCTGGTGACCCCCGCCCCCCCTCTGACGTCATGGGGAAAGCCATAGGGAATTCCACATGACGTCCCCATGCGTCAGAGGGGCGGGGTTACCAGGTGCCTTCGTTATAAAAGACCTGTCACACTGTCACGCCCCCTGGTAGTGGTGAGTCTGGTTAGCAGAGAAGGGCCTCCCTTGCGGCTCCCGCTCGCCGGTCTCCTGATGATGGGACAGTAGGACCAGGAGTCAGGAGGGGCACAGGTGCCTGGCAGGAATGGTAAGACCGGTACAAGAGCTTCCTGGATCAGCTCAGCGGGTGAGGTATGTAGGTCTCTGCAGGTAAGCAGGTTCTGTAGGCAGACTGGAACAACAGGCAGACTTGGATCTGTATGCAGACTGGAACAACAGGTAAGCTGGATCTGTGTGCCGGCTGGAACAACAGGCAGACTTGGATCTGTATGCAGACTGGAACAACAGGTAAGCTGGATCTGTGTGCAGGCTGGAACAACAGGCAGACTTGGATCTGTATGCAGACTGGAACAACAGGTAAGCTGGATCTGTGTGCAGGCTGGAACAACAGGCAGACTTGGATCTGTATGCAGACTGGAACAACAGGTAAGCTGGATCTGTGTGCAGGCTGGAACAACAGGCAGACTTGGATCTGTATGCAGACTGGAACAACAGGTAAGCTGGATCTGTGTGCAGGCTGGAACAACAGGCAGACTTGGATCTGTATGCAGACTGGAACAACAGGTAAGCTGGATCTGTGTGCAGGCTGGAACAACAGGCAGACTTGGATCTGTATGCAGACTGGAGTGGTCAAACGGGCCGGGTCAGGTATCAGGCTGGCAGCACAGTACAGGTGGAGAAGACAAGAGGATGGTCACAGACAAGCCAAGGTCGATACACAGGGACAGAGCGGATGGTCAAGGATAGCCGGGTCAGATACAGGTAAACAGACTTCAGATCAGGTTTAAGCACAGAACGTTGTAGAGCAGACAGCGGGGACCGTCAGTGACAGAAGGGTTTAAATAGCCTCATTGGCGCCAATGGAGGCGCGCACCCGTCCGCGCATGCTCGCCCCCGTCTGCGGGCGCGCGCGTGCACGCGCGCGCTCGCGCATGCGCAATGGCAACCGAGAACTGGAACCAGGGATGCTGAGGCGCCGATTACTGGCAGGATCACCAGGTCGCCGGCCACGGATGGAGCCTTCATGACATTGCCCCCCCCTAAGGGGCAGCCTCCGGATGCCCCTCGGGGCAAATTTCTCAGGATGGGCTCTCTTAAAGGACTGAACTAGACTCTTAGCGTGGATGTTCTCCTCGGGCTCCCAAGAGTTTTCCTCGGTGGCCGTACCCCTTCCACTTGATTAGAAACTGGTTTTGGTTCTGCCTTCTTCTGACGTTAAGGATGGCTTCCACCTCGAACTCCTCTTCCCCGTCCACCATGACTGGGTCAGGAGGGATGGCCCTCCGGTTGGGGAAAGGGTTACTGACCGAGGGTTTCAGCAAGGACACATGGAACACCGGGTGAATCTTCAGAGAATCCGGAAGTTCTAATTCATAAGCCACCTCGTTGATTCTCCTCTTGACTGGGAAGGGGCCCAAGAACTTGGGGCCCAGTTTCCGTGAAGGGCAAGCCAATTTTAAGTTGGAGGTAGATAGCCATACGGTTTCGCCCGGGACAAGCACCAGTTCCCCCCGTCTCTTTTTGTCAAACACGGTTTTGTTGTACTCCTGGGTCCTGGTCATGGTTTCTTGGAGAAGTTGGTTGTTGGTGGAAAAGAACTGGATCCGTTTTTGGACTGCTGGCACAGTGCAGTCAGGAAGCGAGTTAGGCAGGAATGCCGGGTGATACCCATAGTTAGCGAAAAAGGGGGTCTGTTTGGTGGCGGAGTGGGTGGCGTTGTTATACGCGAACTCGGCCAGGGGCAGAAGGGAAATCCAGTCATCTTGGGCAAAGGAGGAGAAACAGCGCAGGTACTGCTCTAGGGTCTGATTGGTCCGCTCCGTCTGCCCATTAGACTGAGGGTGGTAGGCAGATGAGAGAGCGAGTTCAATATCCAAGGACTGGCACAGGGACCTCCAGAATCGAGAGGTGAATTGCACCCCTCGGTCCGAGACGATGTTAGCCGGGACCCCATGAAGGCGGACAATTTCCCTGATAAAGACCCGTGCCGTCTCTGGAGCTGAGGGGGTGCCCTTCATAGGGATAAAGTGAGCCATTTTGGATAGGCGATCGACGATCACGAAGATCGTCGTGTGGCCCTCTGCTGGGGGTAACTCCACGATGAAATCTAAGGAGATCATCCTCCAGGGACGATCTGGGACAGACAGAGGCTTAAGGAGACCCCAGGCCCTGGTCTTGGGATTCTTGTTCCGGGTGCAGGTAGGGCAAGTGTCCACAAATTTTTTACAGTCGGCCCGCAGTTGAGGCCACCAGAAGGTACGCTGTACCAAGTCGGTGGTCTTAGCGACACCGAAGTGACCAGCCAAAGCGTGGTCATGGCATAGCTCCATAGCTGTTACCCGGAGTTGTTCTGGGGTGTAGATCTTGTCCCCGTACCAGAGTAGACCATCCTTCTCCTGTAGCTGGGTTTCAGAAGTGGGCCTTTGCCCTGCTGAGGCACGTTTGAATCGGGACAGTAAGTCCTCTTGAAGGAGGAGGAAGTTTCCAGGGGCCAGAATAGTGTCAGGGGAGGTTTCTTCCTGGTGCTTGTGGTACATCCTGGACAGGGCGTCTGGTTTGACATTCTTGGATCCGGGCCGATATGTCACATGAAAGGTGAAACGAGAAAAGAAAAGTGCCCATCTGGCTTGTCTGGGTTTCAATCTTTTTGCTGACTTTAAATATTCCAGATTCTTGTGGTCGGTAAATATTAAAATGGGGTGAGAGGCCCCCTCCAGGAGGTATCGCCATTCCTCCAGGGCAGCCTTGATCGCCAGTAGTTCCCGGTCGCCCACATCATAGTTCCTCTCGGCCGAGGACAGTTTGCGGGAGAAGAAGGCGACTGGGTGCAGCAGGGACTTGTCCCCCTGCCTCTGGGATAGGATAGCTCCCACCGCGATTTCGGAGGCATCAACTTCCAGGGTAAAGGGTAGAGAGGAGTCCGGGTGCCTGAGGATGGGTGCCGAGGTAAACAGAGTCTTAAGGGCATCAAAGACCTCCTGGGCCTCGGAAGACCACCGAAACCGGGTCCCTTGCTTGGTCAGCTGGGTGATGGGTGCCACAATGGCGGAAAACCCTCTGATAAACTTACGGTAAAAATTGGCGAAGCCAATAAACCGTTGGATGCCCTTTTTGTCTGCCGGAGTGGGCCATTCCAAGATGGCAGAGATCTTCTGGGGATCCATTTTGATGCCTGTACTTGAAATGATCAGCCCAAGGAAGGGAATACTCTCCTGTTCAAACTGGCATTTCTCTGCCTTAGCATACAGACCGTGGATACGGAGCCGTCCCAGGACCTCCTTGACATGTCTGCGGTGAGATTCTAGAGAGGAGGAGAAGATCAAGATATCGTCCAGATATACCACGGCAAACAAGTCCAGGAAGTCCCGAAGTACATCGTTAATGAAGTATTGAAAAGTTGCGGGGGCATTGCATAGGCCGAAGGGCATCACGAGATATTCGTAATGCCCATAACGTGTCCGAAAGGCCGTCTTCCACTCATCCCCATCTTTAATTTAAACCAGGTTGTAGGCCCCCCGAAGGTCAAGTTTCGTGAAGATGGTGGCCGTGCCAAGCCTCTGGAATAGTTCAGGGACCAATGGGAGAGGATAACGGTTCTTAACCGTTATGTTGTTCAGCTCTCTATAGTCCACACAGGGCCGAAGGGTGTGGTCTTTCTTCTCCACGAAGAATATGCCCGCACCCGCAGGAGAGGTAGATGGACGGATGAAGCCCTTTCGGAGGTTTTCCTCAATGTATTCTTTTAACTTGCCTTGTTCCACCTCTGTCAGGGGGAAGACCCTTCCAAAGGGAATCTCCGCTCCAGGAAAAAGCTCGATGGGGCAGTCATAAGCCCTATGAGGTGGGAGCACCTCTGCTGCCTGTTTACTGAAGACATCCAGGTATTCATGGTAGGCTTTGGGAATAGCCTGACGGAGGTCCACCTCAGAGTCCACACTTAGCAGAGTAGCCAACTGGGAGGAATTAGAGGGTCTGCAAGACATCTGACAATATAGAGAGGAGAAGGAGACCATCCCAGTGGCCCAGTCGATAACTGGGTTGTGGGCCTTCAGCCACGGCATGCCCAGGATTATAGGGGATAATGGAGAGGAGATAATGTCCATAAAAAGAAGTTCCTGGTGGTTGCCCGAGATGGTCATGGGCAGTGGGGTGGTCTCTTGCGTAACCGGGCCCGAACGGATGGAGGAGCCATCCGCCAAGTAAACTGACAGTCCCTGGGCCTTAGACTGGAGGGGAATCCGGTGTTGGGCAGCAAATGACGAGTCCATGAAGCAGCTGCATGCCCCGGAATCAATAATGGCGGGTACCTGGAGGGTTCTTCCCAGAAGCTGCAACGAGACAGAGAGGGCAAGGTGAGAGGAGACCTGGGTTGAGGAGTCCATAGAGCTAGCAGGCATGAGAGGGCACTTACGAGCCTTGGCCGGACAGTTCCTTACGTAGTGCCCGGGCTCACCGCAGTAGAGGCACAAGTTGTTGACCCGACGACGTTGACGTTCCTCTGAGGTTAGAGAGGGCCTCAAGAGCCCCAGCTGCATGGGCTCTGAGGAATCAGGAAGAGGTGCAGGCCGATGGGCCGAGCCGGTCTGCAGGTGACTTGGGGCTTTGGGGAGCATCCAGGTAGGACGAGAGAAACCGGATGCACGTTCCGTCCTGCGTTCCCTGAGTCGTCGGTCAATCTGAATGACCAGGTTGATCAGAGTGTCCAGGGTCTGGGGCACCCCAACTCTTGCCAGCTCGTCCTTTAGTGCCTCAGAAAGTCCTAGGCGGAACTGGTGACGCAGAGCCGCGTCGTTCCACTGGGTATCCGCACCCCAGCACCTAAAGTCCGCGACATAATCTTCCACGGGCCTTCGCCCCTGCTGGAGGGTGCGCAGAGTGGTCTCTGCGGTTGCGGAGAGTTGGGGATCTTCATAGAGTTGAGCCATGGTATCAAAGAATGAAGTAAGACCGGCCAATGCGGGGTCCTTCTGCTCTAGGAGGCGGTGGGCCCAGGTCCGCGGGTCTCCGGAAAGTAGGGAGATCACGAAGCCCACCTTGGTGGCTTCCAGGGAGAAAGTACGTGGCTGTAGTGCAAAGAACAGTTCACAGGAATTACGGAAGTCCCGAAAGAGGTTGCGGGCACCCGAGAATCTCAAAGGGATTGGTACCCGGGGCTCTGGAGGGAGCATTACCACCGACGGACCTGGACTTCCCCCGGGTGGGGCTGTTGGTGGTAGGGCCAGCACCCGTTCTTCCAACCGGGTGTATCCCTGCTGGAGATTCTTTACCGCCTCGGTCAGTCCCGCCAGGTGTTGGCACAGTCCTTCCATAGGAGAGGCCCCCTGCTCAGACTCAGACATGGCTGTCTGCTACTGTCACGCCCCCTGGTAGTGGTGAGTCTGATTAGCAGAGAAGGGCCTCCCTTCCGGCTCCCGCTCGCCGGTCCCCTGATGATGGGACAGTAGGACCAGGAGTCAGGAGGGGCACAGGTGCCTGGCAGGAATGGTAAGACCGGTACAAGAGCTTCCTGGATCAGCTCAGCGGGTGAGGTATGTAGGTCTCTGCAGGTAAGCAGGTTCTGTAGGCAGACTGGAAAAACAGGCAGACTTGGATCTGTATGCAGACTGGAACAACAGGTAAGCTGGATCTGTGTGCCGGCTGGAACAACAGGCAGACTTGGATCTGTATGCAGACTGGAACAACAGGTAAGCTGGATCTGTGTGCAGGCTGGAACAACAGGCAGACTTGGATCTGTATGCAGACTGGAACAACACGTAAGCTGGATCTGTGTGCAGGCTGGAACAACAGGCACACTTGGATCTGTAAGCAGACTGGAACAACAGGTAAGCTGGATCTGTGTGCAGGCTGGAACAACAGGCGGACTTGGATCTGTATGCAGACGGGAACAACAGGTAAGCTGGATCAGTGTGCAGGCTGGAACAACAGGCAGACTTGGATCAGTATGCAGACAGGTAAGCTGGATCTGTGTGCAGGCTGGAACAACAGCCTGGATCTGTATGCAGACTGGAGTGGTCAAAAACGGACCGGGTCAGGTATCAGGCTGGCAGCGCAGTACACGTGGAGAAGACAAGAGGATGGTCACAGACAAGCCAAGGTCGATACACAGGGACAGAGCGGATGGTCAAGGATAGCCTGGTCAGATACAGGTAAACAGGCTTCAGATCAGGTTCAAGCACAGAACGTTGTAGAGCAGACAGCGGGGACCGTCATTGACAGAAGGGTTTAAAGAGCCTCATTGGCGCCAATGGAGGCGCGCACCCGTCCGCGCACGCTCGCCCCCGTCTGCGGGCGCGCGCGTGGACGCGCGCGCTCGCGCATGCGCAATGGCAACCGATGAACGGGAACCAGGGATGCTGAGGCGCCGATTACTGGCAGGATCACCAGGAATTGTCAAAGACCGTCTCCTGTCCTTTTGACAATTTTTGCCACTTTTTTGGTGAAATGGTAGGGGGTACTTTTGTACCCCTTACCATTTCACACAGGGGGGGGCGGGATCTGGGGGTCCCCTTGTTAAAAGGGGCTTCCAGATTCCGATAAGCCCCCGCCCGCAGACCCCCACAACCACCGGCCAGGGTTGTGGGGAAGAGGCCCTTGTCCTCATCAACATGGGGACAAGGTGCTTTGGGGGGGACCCCAAAGCACCCTCCCAATGTTGAGGGCATGTGGCCTGGTACGGTTCAGGCGGGAGGGGGGGCCGCTCTCGTCCCCCCCTCCTTTCCTGCGGCCTGCCAGGTTGCGTGCTCGGATAAAGGGTCTGGTATGGATTTTGAGGGGGACCTCACGCCATTTTTTTTTTTTTTTTTTGGCCGGGGTTCCCCTTAAAATCCATCCCAGACCTGAAGGGTCTGGTATGGATATTTGGGGGGACCCCCCACGCCATTTTTTTTTTTTTTTTTGGCTGGGGTCCCCCTTAATATCCATACCAGACCTGAAGGGCCTGGTTATTGAATTTGGGGGACCCCTACGCTTTTTTTTTTTTTTTTATATCAATGAATGACTGTTTTTTAAATAGCTTTTTTTTCTGCAAAAATAACACTTTGTCATTCGAATCATTCGAATTCATTCGAATGCATTCGAATTCATTCGAATGCATTCGAATTCATTCGTTATATCTGCTATAATAATTTAGTTTGAATTAGTTGAAATTTGATATTGGTAGTTGGATTCGAATAATTTGGAGCTGAAATTCGTAAACGGAATTTTTCCTGCAAAAATGACACTTTGTCATTCGAATTCATTCGAATCCATTCGAATTCATTCGAATCCATTCGAATTCATTCGAATTCATTCGAATCATTCGGCGACGAAATTCGTAAACGGAATTTCGTATTCCGTACGGAATTCGTAAAAAAAAAAATTCGTACTACAGATTCATAAATTTCGAAAAATTCGTACGAATTACGAATTCGTACGAAACAAATCGCACATGTCTAACTTGTATTGCAGAGTGGATTTCCCTTTAGTAAATCAGCCCCATTGTGTCATGTTGTCTCTTCTCTGCTCTCATTATGGAGGATTATACAGGTGAGATGTCACATGACCACCGACCATACAGACTGATACATTGTATATTTAACACATATAGTATATTTAAAGTGTGTTACCCCCCTAACTTAAAGTGATACTAAAGTCTTGTGTTTATAATAAAAAAAAAAAATAAAAATAAACACGTTATACTTGCCTGCTCTGTGTAATGGATTTGCATAGAGAAGCCTCGATCCTCCTCCTTCTCAAGTCCCTCACCAGCACTCCTGGCCCCTCCCTCCTGTTGAGTGCCCCCACAGCAAGCGGCTTGCTATGGGGGCACCCATGCCGAGCCACAGCTCCCTGTGTCCATTCAGACACAGAGCCACGGCCCGACCCCGCCTCTTTTCTCTCCTCATTGGCTGACTGAGTTTGAAAGCAGTGGGAGCCAATGAGGAGGGAGAGTCTCAGAATGCAGAGACACTCCTGCAACATCACTGGATCAGGTAAGTATGGGGGGGGGGGGTGCTACACACAGAGGGCTTTTTATCTTAATGCATGGAATGCACCTTCTGCCTTTACAACCACTTTAACCGCATGCCGACCAGCCGCCGCAGTTGTACTGTGGCAACATGGCTCGGCTGCGCAAATCGCCGTTATGTTACGTCGGTAACATAAACGGCCACTAGGGCCGCCCTCCGCTTGCTCCCCGAGCCGATGCGAGTGCCCGGTGGTCTCGATCACCGCTGGACTCCCGCGATCGCTCGGGGCACACGGAGAACCGGGAGCTGTGTGTGTAAACACACAGTTTCCGGTTCTCTGAGGGGAGAACTGACAGCTCGTCTGTTCATACAGAGTATGAACAGCGATCTGTTCGTTTCCCTGCACAGTCCCATCCCCCCTTCAGTTGTAACACAAACTAGGAACACATTAACCCCTTCGCTGCCAGTGACATTTTTTTACAGTAATCAATGCATTTTTAATCGCACTGATCGCTGTATTAATGACAATGGTCCCAAAAAATGTGTCAAAATTGTCCGATGTGTCCGCCAAAATGTCACAGTCACGATAAAAAGCTCTGATTGCCGCCATTATTAGTAAAAAAATTAAAATATTAATAAAAATGTCATAAAACTATCCCCTATTTTGTAGACGCTATAACTTTTGCGCAAACCAATCGATGTACGCTTATTACGATTTTATTTTTTTACCAAAAATATGTAGAAGAATACGTATCGGCCTAAACTGAGGGAAAAAAATGTTTTTATATATATTTTTTGGGGATATTTATTTAGCAAAAAGTAAAAAATAATGTGTTTTTTTTCAAAATTGTCGCTCTTTTTTTGTTTATAGCGCAAAAAATAAAAACCGCAGAGGCAAAAAGTGCTCTGGTTTTTGGCCAGCAAAATGTTCCGGGGCTGAAGTGGTTAACCACTTCATCCCCGGAAGAATTTCCCCCCCTTCCTGACCAGAGCACTTTTTGCGATCCGGCACTGCGTCGCTTTAACTGACAATTGCGCGGTCGTGCGACGTGGCTCCCAAACAAAATTGACGTCCCTTTTTCCCCACAAATAGAGCTTTCTTTTGGTGGTATTTGATCACCTCTGTGGGTTTTATTTTTTGTGCTATAAACAAAAAAAGATAGCGACAATTTTGAAAAAAAATGCATTATTTTTTCTATAATAAATATCCCCAAACAATATTTAAAAAAAAAAATTATTTTCCCTCAGTTTAGGCCGATACATATTCTTCTACATATTTCTGGTAAAAAAAAATCGCAATAAGCATTTATTGATTGGTTTTGTGCAAAAGTTATAGCGTCTACAAAATAGGGGGTAGTTTTATAGCATTTTTATTGATACATTTTTTTTTTTACTAGTAATCTTCAGATCAGCGATTTTTATTGTGACTGCAACATTATGGCGGACACATCGGACATTTTTGACACATTTTTGGGACCGTTTGCATTAATACAGCGATCAGTGCGATTAAAAATGCATTGATTACTGTAAAAATGTCACTGGCAGTAAAGGGGTTAAAACTAGGGGGCAGTGAAGGGGTTAATGTGTTCCTAGTTTGGGGCTGAGTGGCCATGTGATCTCCCCGGCTGACGACAGAGGGAGATCTCGGCCCCTCCTGCAGAAGCCATATATCGGATATATATACAGCGGCCACAAGTCACGTGACCAGCCTGAAGATCATCCTAAATCGATATTTATAAGGCTCGTTTTTATAAAAGACTTGCTGTGCCTGCCTAATAGAGGGGCTGCCAGTGATTTGCACATGTGGGGTTAACAAACCCTTTAACACAGCAATGCTGGGTGGGGGGACGTGTCGGACTGTGGGAAGTACAGGCATGCTGTGCAATAGACAGTCTCCTGTAATGGCTGCTCTGAGTAATGTTCACTCGATTCTCTCTCTCTCACACACACTGTGGAACAGTGTATAATAGAGGCTGTGTGGTCATGTGACCGCAATTTAAAGTCAAAGGTATTCAGGTTTTTGTTTGTGTTTTTGTTTGTTGTGTTTTCTTTGCAGTTTAGGTTAGGCATATTTACACATTAGAAATATTTTTCTATGTTAGTAGTTTGTACAGAAATACTTTAAGTCTTACACATTTTTCGAAATCACATTTATTTTATCACAGATAGAAGACATCGAGGTGTCACTGCTGCTATTCTTGTTGTAGTTGCCCTAATAATAATAATGGGGATTCTCTACATGACACGTCCGGTGAGTTTATATGATGTATTTCTCTGTATATTATTGCAGTGATAATGAGCAGAAAGCTGGGGGGATAGAAACATATAATACATATAATAATACATATAATACAAATAATACACGGTCCGCTCACAACCAGCCGGTGTGTTACTTTTTTACCCTTTCATGTCCTAATCAAAGCCTTTGCGACAGACCACATTTTTTTTTTTTTTTTTTTTTTTTTTAGTATGTAATGGATTACTTTAACTGCTTTGCATGTCAAAATGATATTTTCACACCATTTATCAAATATGTATGAAAATTCTACTTTAGCGCCACAGATCTTGTGAATAAATAACTAAAAAATGAAAAAGTATTAGATAACCTTCAGAGGTAGTATTGTGTACTTCACACCATGCGATGCTATTGTGAGCTTCCATGCAAAACTCAAAAATGAACGTAATCCTACATGGTGTTTAGAAATCAAATAAAGCCACACAAATAAGTATACAAGTCCCATATACCAGGGGTCGTCAACCCCCGGTCCCCGGCCCACTACCAGGCCGTGGCCCTTCTGCAGCCGGGCCGCGGGTGCGGGCGACTGGCAAGAGAAATGCTGGACTGCCGGCATGAGAGTGCTGAGTGGATGGAAGAAGCGAGCGGGCGGGCAAGCAGAGATGATATCATCTCCCTCCGCCCCCCGCATTACCGCTCTTCCACCTTCAAAGCCAGTAAGTGCTCTGTCTCAGTGTTGGAGGTGCGGCGGGGAGCAGAGAGATGACATCATCTCATACTGCCCGCCCCGCATCACCGCTCTCCTGCGGCTCTTCGCCGATTGACTGTGAAAGTGTTCAGCAGCGCAGACTGCCTGACCCCCCCCCCCCCCCGGACAGCTAATCAGGAATGGCAGAAGGGTGGAGCCAGAGAGTGGCAGCCGAAGGAGTCCCGGACCCTCCCTCTGCCAGGTGAGACTGGCTGCAGCATTAGGAGGGAGACACCCTGCTACGTCCAGAGGGGCGATCCCACAGAGATGTGACATTATCAGTGACAGGTGAGCTGTGTGGGAGTACAGGTGAGGTGTGCTGGGACTTGTAGTTCACCCCCTCAGCTATCTGCCTGACATACCACAAGGGGCGCTCCACTCACTCCGCATCTGGTGACAGGCAACGTGGCAGGTGGCATGGCAAGTGACATTCCACATCTGGTGGCAGGCAGCGTGGCAAGTGACATTCCACATCTGGTGGCAGGCAGCATGGCAAATGACATTCCACATCTGGTGGCAGGCAGCGTGGCAGGTGGCAATCCACATCTTGTGGCAGTAAGCGTAGCAGGTGGCATGGCAAGTGACATTCTGCATCTTGTGGCAGGCAACGTGGCAAGTGACATTCCACATCTGGTGACAGGCAACGTGGCAGATGGAAATCCACATCTTGTGGCAGTAAGCGTGGCAGGTGATGTGGCAAGTGACATTCTGCATCTGGTGGCAGGCGACGGTGGCAAGTCACACACTCAGTGCTTCCACTGATTCTACATTGCTTCAATCACCCTGAAACCATATCAAGCATGGTGCCGTGATGATTGAAGCGCTAACACCAGCCATTGCCTGTGAAAAATCGTGACCCAATCCCCCCCCCCCCCCCCCCGGTCCTTGGCACAATTTTATTCCGCGCAGCCGGTCCCCGGTGCCAAAAAGGTTGGGGACCACTGCCATATAGTGATTAAAGTGTTTGTGAGTAAAATCTTCAGAATGAAACAAGTGTTCCACTAGAGCTCAATTCAAGTGCCCCACATGGATGGGCACCAACTATTTCTAGTATAGTCAGTTGAAAAATTTAAAATGTATACAATTTTATTTTTTTAATTAACTTTTTATATAATTTACAAAATTATAATTTTTTTTTCCAGAGTTATTATTTTAGTGTCATATTTCATATGGTTTGTAATTTTTTGAGATCAGTTATGTGGGCAATCCAGAGGAAACGATGACCTCGCTCCCCTGGTATTGTGCTTGGGCCTTGTGATTGGCTGCTGGACCTGAGAACCATCACACGGGAGCAGGCCATGTGTTCCTCCATACCTGGTAGTACCCGGTATTCTCGTGAATAGAAAGATTGTAAGGTGAGTATAGGGGGAGACCCTGTCACCTGTATGAACAAAGTGATGGTGTCACTTTAAAGCTTCCACTGTATTGTACCACCGCCGGCATCCACAAGCCGATGGAGTTTCCACACTGAGGAGAACCTGATAGTAGGAGACCACAGAGAAGAGTTATAACCGTATAGAATGGCTTACATGAGAGGAAATGGGAGGATCTTGAGTGATTCAGCTTCTGGGTGTTGGCAGTGGTACCATATGGTGGAAGATTGAGTTAGAGCAACAATAGAGGTTTTTTTATGAGGGTATCCTATACCATCTGACATGTCCTCCTTTTCTTTATTTGCTCAGAAATGTTCCAGAAATCGGATCCCAGAAACTCAAAAAGACGTGCTGTATTCATCTGTGCCACAGCATAATGGATCTGTGCCCGCTGTCACCGAGTGTAAAGAACCTGAGGCTATCCTAATACAGAATTGATCTGTGCCCGCTGTCCCCGAGAATAATGAACCTGAGGCTATCCTAATACATAACCGGTCTTTGCCCGCTGTCGCCCCCAGAATGCATCTAGTGCCACCTTTATCCTGACTGGAGATTCTGTTACATACAAGTCTATGTATGGCACAGACAGACCTGTAGCCAATAGATCATCAGATTCAGACACTGGAAGAAATGAGAGATATATCTTGTACTGTGTACAATGTGAAGCTGTAAACTTCTATACTAGTGATGGTCAACTTGAAAACTATAACTAAAGTGTGGTCCTGACACTTCCTGAGGGCTGCACAGTAGCAGCATAGTTTTCATGCATTAAGGCCATTGAATCAAGTTATCAGCTATAACCTCAATGCTCAGAAACTGCTGAATTTCTTTGCAATGTTATCTCAATTCACAATGATGAAGATAGGAGCACAATACCCCAGCAGTGGTGTCAGTGAGTGCAATAATGGCCCCTGTCACTCAGTGGGTTCAATGAACCCCCTGCATAGGTGTCGGTGGATGTGATAACACCCCCTACCACACACACACCATTGCTTTTGCAATTAAAGTTAATCCCCCACCACATTAGTGATCACTTGCCCAATTGCACACTCCGGTGCTGCACCTCTCTCAGTCCACCGGACAGAAGATTACCTGTCCTGTCTCAGAATGCAGTCTATCCTCCAGTGCCTGGTGCTGAAACACAAGAACGTTCTGCCACCCCACTGCCACCTAAATGGCGCGCCACACACAAAGGACTGATGGGCTCCAAGAGACCCTCCGGCCACAATTTGGCCATCTATACCGTCCTCTCCCTGTATTGTACAGTTTACATGTTTTGTCCAAAATCCCTACTATTAACTTGTATATATGTCAAGTATTCCTTGTCCTAAAGCTTTAAATGAATTTTTTTATATTTTGTGAATTCTGAAAATATGTATATGGTTTTAAACAATTTTTATTTTTTTTAAATAAAATCTTTGTATTACAAAAAAGGTTTAGTATTGTTTATACCATGACACCGGATCCCCTGAGCACTCCGGGATTTCTGTACAGAGTGGGGAGTTGTCTGCTCTGAGTGAATTGTGTGTGAACATTTCAGGTGGAGTGTGAACACTTTTTTTCAAAGACAAGAGGATTGAAAGCTTTGAAAAAAGAGATCAGAGCTCCACCGGGTAGGCTGGATATAAGGATACATTTTATTGAAAAATTTTGCCTATTTACCTGACAGGAAAAAATAAAATCTTATTAAAATGTTGTTTTTTCATATTTTCTTTTCCTGACCATAAAATAGAAAATGTACACACAACCATTATATAGAATATGTCCTTTTAAAATGTTTGTGGTTCTTACATCGGCCTCTCCAGCACAGATTGTGGGAACTGACTGAGCAATTTACTAAACTTCGAAATACTTCTACATCTCCTGGAGGGGGGAGGGGGGTCTGTACTCCGGGTTACACTTTGCACTGAACGTCCTTCCTCGGAGCCGATGACTATTATTACCTGTGAGCATGGGCGTCCGCAGAACTTTTTTCAGGGGGGGGCATCATTTTAAGGTCTGGTCGTGTGATCTTACCTGTGTCAGTCAACAGCGGCTGCAGGGGAGAAAGCGCTTGGCGACGGCTGATTATGCCTGATGAGGCGATGTCACCCATAGGTTCCCATGTCACAGTTGTTATTGGTGCTCCCTCCTCTCCCCTGCATACGCTGCTGGATCACACAGGTGAGATAACATGACCAGATTGGAACAGTCTGAAAATAGGTTAGTCTGCATAGGTGTTAGGGGTAAGGGGACGGGGGGCAGTTTTTAAGGCTAGCGCAAGCTGGAAATCTACTTTCAATCTACCCTCCCTATTGGTGGCTTGTGGCAGTGTTAAAGCAGAGCTCCACCCAAAAGGGGAAGCACCACTTGTTTGCACCCTCCCCCCTTCCACTGCCACATTTGGCACTTTTTGGGGTAGAGAGTGTACCTGGTTTTGCTGTGGTGATCTGAGCCACATGCAAAACCATGCAAAATATGCTGCGAGCGACCACAGCAAGTAAAGGTATAAATAAACATACAATTAGGCAATCAATCAATTACAAAAAATAAATAAAAAATACACCTGCATGGTGCAGCATTGGCTTAAGACAGTGGAGATTTTAAAATCTGTATGGACACAATAGCATCTTTATGCTGTTGTGCCCATATAGCTGCTTTTGTGCCCATATAGATGCTGGTGTGCCTCAATAGCAGTTATATGGGCACAATAGCATAAAGATGATAAAAGAGGAATGCATCTCCAATGGTTGAGACGCAGGATCTTTCATTCTTTTACCAGTGTAGGACCCACTAATTAAGGGGTACTTTGACGCAGTAAGTGGGCTGCCATATAGTGTGACCAAATCCCCATATTTTTTGAATATATTCAGGTGTTTTTAAATAGCCTTGCAGGATTTAAATGTAATTTTTGTATATGTGCAAGACACATTACAAGAGACGGTCAGAGACTGCAGACATGCTACACGAGAGGGTCAGAGACTGCAGACATACTACAGGAGAGGGTCAGAGACTGCAGACATACTACAGGAGAGGGTCAGAGACTGCAGACATACTACAGGAGAGGGTCAGAGACTGCAGACATACTACAGGAGAGGGTCAGAGACTGCAGACATACTACAGGAGAGGGTCAGAGACTGCAGACATACTACAGGAGAGGGTCAGAGACTGCAGACATACTACAGGAGGGGGTCAGAGACTGCAGACATACTACAGGAGGGGGTCAGAGACTGCAGACATACTACAGGAGGGGGTCAGAGACTGCAGACATACTACAGGAGGGGGTCAGAGACTGCAGACATACTACAGGAGGGGGTCAGAGACTGCAGACATACTACAGGAGAGGGTCAGAGACTGCAGACATACTACAGGAGAGGGTCAGAGACTGCAGCCATACTACAGGAGAGGGTCAGAGACTGCAGACATGATACAGGAGAGGGTCAGAGACTGCAGACATGATACAGGAGAGGGTCAGAGACTGCAGACATAATACAGGAGAGGGTCAGAGAGTGCAGACATAATACAGGGGAGGGTCAGAGAGTGCAGACATAATACAGGAGAGGGTCAGAGAGTGCAGACATAATACAGGAGAGGGTCAAAGAGTGCAGACATAATACAGGAGAGGGTCAGAGAGTGCAGACATAATACAGGAGAGGGTCAGAGAGTGCAGACATAATACAGGAGAGGGTCAGAGAGTGCAGACATAATACAGGAGAGGGTCAGAGAGTGCAGACATAATACAGGAGAGAGTCAGAGACTGCAGACATACTACAGGAGAGAGTCAGAGACTGCAGACATAATACAGGACAGGGTCAGAGACTGCGGACCTGATACAGGAGAGGGTCAGAGACTGCAGACATGATACAGGAGAGGGTCAGAGACTGCAGACATGATACAGGAGAGGGTCAGAGACTGCAGACATGATACAGGAGAGGGTCAGAGACTGCAGACATGATACAGGAGAGGGTCAGAGACTGCAGACATGATACAGGAGAGGGTCAGAGACTGCAGACATAATACAGGAGAGGGTCAGAGACTGCAGACATAATACAGGAGAGGGTCAGAGACTGCAGACATAATACAGGAGAGGGTCAGAGACTGCAGACATGATACAGGAGAGGGTCAGAGACTGCAGACATGATACAGGAGAGGGTCAGAGACTGCAGACATGATACAGGAGAGGGTCAGAGAATGGATGTATGGCTGAACTCAGTGTAAAAGTGTATAGTAGGGCTGCACCACTCTACTTAAAGCAGCTCTTCAAGATTAAGTTAGTAATCCTCCTTTTAAAGTACAACCAAGTGCCAGAAGACAGCAACACATCCAATTTCCAAAATTCAAATGGTCTTACAGTGACCTGGTCAGGATTAGTGGAGAACAGTAAACAGTTAATGAGTCTGTGAAGCTTCTAGCCTGAATCAGCAATAAATCATCCAAAAAACATCAAACTGCAGCACACTCAGAGCTCTGGCTAAATAGCTGAGCTGAAATGGTTAACAGCCAAACGTGTGACCCCCCTCACTGGACACAGAATGCCGGCCAGCTGCAGCGTCTCCCAGAGATCTTATCAGCAGGTTAGGAAGCTAAAAAAAGAGTACAGAGCCAGACAAGAGGGAGAGGAGGCTGATCAGTAACCTGCACACTGCCGAAAAGGCAAAGATTTCTGGATGACAGCGGCCGGCCAGCATTACATATGACATTACTCTGTGTGCTGCAGGATTCGTTTTGCTGTGGTCATACCATCCTCTATCTCCTCGGCTTCAGGTACTGTGTATCTCCCTCCCGACGCCCCCATTCATCCCCGATCCAGCACCTCTGTACATTTAAATGTGGCGGGCTGCAGGGGGGGGGGTTACACTGTCTGCTGCATGATGGTTACTTGCTCCTCCGACCCTCGCTGCTACACATTTCCTCAGCCAGCCCCTCCTCCTGTTCACTGCACAGCCGTGCTTCTCGCTCAGCTGTTCTTTAAAAAAAATAAAAAAGTTCCAGAGCTCCTAGCTGACAGCGGCCCCGATTCCAGGGGGGGGCACTTGACCCCCCTTGCCTCTATCTGCGGACGCCCATGCCTGTGAGAACATTTTCTGTGCTCCTCTTTTTTAGTTTAGTTTCACTTCATCATTGGAGCCAGGCAATCCTGAATATTATGGCATAAGCTCCGAATCCTCTGGCTCCTCCACCAGGTGGGGAAAACAGTACGCTACTCAACTGAATACTTAACCATAAATGCTTTTACTGCGAGTATATAAAAACAGGTGGTTACAGAGATTGCACTGTCATCCCAACGTAGGATGTCAGTACAATATAAATCAACAGACAAATACAGTAAGAAATATATATTCTATTTATCTAAACCTGGGAGCTCCTGCTACTTTAAAGTTTTACATGAGGCCTCACTTAAAGTACTTTCTCCTTTGTCTTCTTTCTTTGCTAGCTTAAAGTGGTTCCTCAGATATTTGTAATCCAACAGGTAGGCAAAAGTTAGCTTAGGGTGCTCCAGGTATAACTTTGAAAACGTATACACAACGCTTAGGCACTAACGTGAAGTAGGCCTCAAGCCTGCTCAATGTCAGTTGCTCGGTGACACCTCTGTGGAACTACAGGTTCCAGCGAGGCCTGTAAGTGAGTCTAACTGCGTGCAACAAATTAACAAACGGTGGGCCGTAACCCGCTCACCAACTGGATCAGAGTTCTGGATGATGACTTTGATCCGGCAACTGTAGCTTGCTTCTGTATCAGCTGGGCAGATGCTCTGTGTCACTCCGCTGACTGGATCCGGGCCTCCGATACTCCGAAAAGCGTCTCTGGGCCTCGTCAATCTGATCACCAGCTCTCAGGCTCCATCAAATCACCTCGCAAACAAGCAGGTTTGCAATCCGCAGTGATTGTCTGCAGCTGTCTCCCGGAAACCTCCTCACAGATCCGCACAGGCAGGCAGCATGGTCCCAAGAGACCAAATATGGCCGCTGCAGTCCTTTTTATACCCTACCCAGCATGCACTGTATAAGAGAGTGTTCATGGGTAGGTCACAAAGACTCCTGGGTAACAAGGTCAACCTTCTAAATCAAAACAACAGTACTTCCTGTAAATGTCTTTTGTGCTTGTTTTATAATAATCGTATCAGTACATTACCAGATTTGGTCACTAGATGGCTCCAAACACTGGACCATAGCAATGTCCATAGACTATACATTACTATACACATAACCACATTAATTAATGAATATGTCCCCACTACACACTCCCCCTACTTTATCTCTTTGGTCCCCAAAGAGGCTCTGTACTTTAGCATCTATGTGGTTATATAACACTGACAGAGGAGCTTCCCACCAGTTGTCGTATGATGGGGAGCTGTCCTGTGCACTCACAGCTGATACTACCATGTCTGGTACAGATGTGCCAAGGGGTTAGGTGGGGCTGTCCCCTACTGAATCAGTAGTAGGAGGACCAGACAGTTCTGAGTTTCTTTTACTGACAAACTGTGATGATTCAGAGCATTCGCCCAATGTATCATAAGTTAGTCTGCGGGGCGGGCGAATGTCTCTCTTTTCTCTTGGTATTTGTATCTGTATCTGCTTCTAAAGTTTCCATGGGCCACAACCAACTCATCCCTATTTCCTCTTCCTCTGAGATCTGGTTGTTGGCCTACTGATTTCTGTGGATGTGGATGGAAGTTCCTCCTCTTCACTTTTCCTGACTGCCTTGGTGAGGGGCAGCAGGTGATTCCGGTGCCAGGTCTTCACTGGTCCAGTGTTCCCTTCTGGTTTAATTTCGTATACTGTAATTCATGGAAGTTTCCTACACACAACATAAGGCTGTGATCTCCAGCGATCGGCCAGCTTATGCTTTCCTGGGATACCCAGATTCCTCAGCAAAACCCGGTCACCAGGTTGAAGATCTTGGACTCTCACCCTCAGGTCAAAGTTTCTCTTGTTCCTGTTTTACCTTTGAGGTGGCTTGGGCCTGCTCGTAAGCAATCTTTAAGTTCATTCTCAGCCTTTCCACATAGCCTCTATGGGAGGACTCTGAGGTGTGATCCAATGAGGTTCCAAAAGCCAGATCCACTGGTAGCCGGGCTTCACGACCAAACATCAATCGATAGGATGAATACCCCGTAGCGACACTTTTGGTGCTATTATAGGCATGGACCAGTGCAGTGATGTGTCTACTCCAGTGGGGCTTTTGCTCTGCAGTTAACGTCCCCAACATATTCAGGAGGGTCATGTTAAACCTTTCTGGCTGAGGATCCCCTTGTGGGTGGTAGGGAGTAGTCCTAGACTTCTGTATGCCCAGTAGCTCCAGCAGTTCTTTTATTAATCTACTCTTAAAGTCTCTCCCCTGGTCTGAGTGTATCCTTTGAGGTAAGCCATAATGGACGAAGAACTTTTCAACAAGAGTCTTTGCCACCGTGATTGCTGGTCTCTAGTGGGGAAAGCCTGGGCATAACGGGTGAAGTGTCACCACCAAGATGTCCCCCTGTCCACTCAGGTCACTTTCCAAGCAGAGAAAGTCTATGCAAACCAGGTCCATTGGGCCCTGGCTTTCCAGATGGCCCATTGGGGCAGCCCTTTGTGGCAAAGTCTTCCTCTGTATGCACCTGAGGCAGGAATGGCTGTAATCCTCCACTTCTTTCCTCATGTAAGGCCAGTAGAATCTGTCTTTTACTAACTGCAAAGTCCTTTCGGCTCCCAGATGACCATGGTGGTCATGTACGGCAATCAGTACCCTCTCTCTATGCTTTTCCGGCAAGAGCAACTGCCACTTCTCTTCTGGATCGTCAGAGGGGCCCCTTCGGTAGACCACCCCCTGTTGCAACTGCAACCGATCCCATTCCTTCAGCAACAGCCGGGCCTCCTTACAAGGACTCTTCTGCAGTACATCAGACTGTTGACATTCCAAAGCATTCCGCACTAGTCCACACAGTGGGTCTTCCTCTTGATCTCCCCTGAGATCCTTCCTGGACAGCTTGGGGAGACCCTCTTGCACCACTTGGGAGACATCACAATAGCATCTAGGGACTCCTGCTGCAGACACTCCTACATCTTCGGCTCGGGCCCCACCCTTTCCATAATGACTTGTCCCCTCACATAGGGCTCTAACTCCTTCAGGAGTGAGCTGAGTCCAGTCTTCTGGGGAACTCAGGGGGTCATGAGGCCTTCTAGACAGAGCATCCGCATCTCGGTTGCCAACCCCTGGTCTGTACTTCAGGCTGAAGGTAAATGCCGAAAGAGCAGCGAGCCATCTGTGACCAGTAGCATCCAGCTTTGCAGTGGTGAGCAAGTAGGTGAGAGGGTTGTTGTCCGCCTTCACTACAAATTCAGCCCCATACAGGTAGTCCTTCAATTTGTCTACCACTGCCCACTTCAGAGCCAGGAACTCCAGCTTGTGAGTCGGATAGTTTTTCTCAGCAGGAATCAAACTTCGGCTCACATAGGCGACGGGCCGGAGAGACCCTTCATGCTCTTGGTAGAGCACTCCTCCCAGTCCGTCTTGACTGGCATCCACATGCAGCTCGTAAGGCTTGGTAGGGTCTGCATAGGCCAACACCGGAGCACTGGTGAGGCTCCACTTTAGCCGCCTGAAGGCTTCCTCACACTCTGGATTCCACTGATCCTGGATGGACTCTCTCTTCCTTCTTGGTCCTTCTTTCCCTGACCTTCCCTGACCGTTCCGGGTCTTCACTAACCTCTTCTTGGTTCTTCAGCTCAGTGAGTGGGTGGGCTATTTTTGCGAACCCTTCCACGAACCTTCTATAGTATGAGCAGAACCCTAAGAATGACCTGAGTTTAGTTACGTTGGAAGGCCTGGGCAAAGAAGTGACAACTTCCAACCTCTTGGGATCAGTTGCTGCTCCCTCTTCGGACACAATGTGTCCCAAGTAAGTCACTGATGGTTGATAGAACTGGCATTTCTCCATAGAGAGCTTCAGGCCTTCCTCGTGAAGTCTCTTCAGGACCTTTTCCAGGCGCTCCTCATGTTCTTCCAACATTCTTCCAAACACTATTATGTCATCTAGGTAGACCAGTACTTCTATTAAGTTCATGTCGCCCACCGTTTTTTCCATCAGTCTTTGGAAAGTTGCTGGGGCCCCAGACAGTCCTTGAGGCATCCGGTTGAACTCAAAGAACCCCACCGGGGGGATGAAGGCAGTCTTTTCCCTGTCTTCGGGGCACATGGGGATCTGATAGTATCCGCTCCTCAGATCCAGCACACTGAACCACTTTGCTCCTGACAGGCTCTGTAGGGCATCCTCTATCCGGGGTGTGGTGTACTGGTCGGGAATGGCCCTCCGATTCAGGGTCTTATAATCAATGCATAGGCGCAGAGACCTGTTCTTCTTTCTCACCACTACTATTGGGGAGGCATATGGGCTCCTGGATTCCCGAATAATGCCTGTTCTCTTAAGTTCAGCCAACTGCTCTCTCAGGTCTTCCAGATCTCCCAGTGGGAATCGCCTGACCCTCTCTCTGAAAGGGCTGTTCTCTTCCAGCCGGATTCGATGAGTGGCACTCTTAGCTAGTCCCACGTCAAACTCGCTTTTCGAGAAAGCATCCTTCCATCTTAGCAGTTGGGCCTTGGCCCTCTCCCTCCAGGCAGGGGGTAAGGGATGTGTTCTTGGGACAGAACTCCTCTTGTGGGATCTCTGCTCCCCTTTCTTCCTCCTGGTTGCACGCCGAGACTTGAGTGGCTGAGCAAACCTGTCCCAATAGTAATCTGGGTGGTACTTTCACTGGGACAGTTCCTACGTTACGGACACTGACGGGGATTCTCCCGTGGGTCCTTTTCAGCGCCCTGGTGGGCAGCACTTCTAGGATAAGCTCTAACCCCTTCTTGTCTTCCTGACTTGCACTTTCAAGGAGGAAAAAGGGCCCTGGGTTCTTCCAACTCAACTTGACAAGGGCCCTTAGGCAAACTACTCCACCAGGCGAGACCCACTTCTCTCTTCTACCCTTAAGCCAGACTTTTCGTACTCCCCCTTCAGGAGCTTCTTCTTCTTGTTTTAGATTTCTGTAAGTCTGGACTAACATCGGGTGTATTTTAACGGGGGAGTGTCCTTGCTTGACCACCAGCGGAGTAAGGAGCCTTCTAACTAAGTCAGTGTTCGTCCTGATTATAAGGGAACTTTTGTCAGCAACTCAGGGGCGAGGGCACATTATGACCAGGGTGTCAAATGTCTCAGCCTTTCCTGCTGTGCTTGGGTCAAACTTGAGTCTGACTGACAGGTAACCATCATATGGGAAGTTCTGAGTGCCTAATCCCCATATTTCCAGTTTCTCCAATTTCTGCAATGGCAGGTGCTTGAGGTGTCGGTCGTAGAAGTCCCTGTACAATAAGGTCACCAGTATCCAGCAGTGCCTTCGTGTAGATCCCCTCAACTTGAATGGGGACAATTGGGGAGGGTCCCACCAGATTAGGAGGGATCCCACTGAATGTGGTGCCTTTGGCCGGTTTGGTGGCCCGTACCTTCGCCTTTGGCTTTGGGGGTCTTTTTTTACTCTGTCATTTCTCCGGGCTTTTGGAGACGGAGGGTGTTGGAGTCGGTGTGAGGTTTTTTTCAGTAGCCGGGCGCCCAGTTGACTCCTTCACTGGTGCCCTCTGGAGTTTTCCGCCGGCTGCCTAAACTTTGTCTCAGCCGCTGGACTTGGGCACATCCGCCTAAGATGTCCTACCCCTCCGCATTTAAAGCAGATTCTTGGGTCTCTGGGGCTTTCTTTTGTAAAGCTTCTTCTAACTGGGGGTTCGCCAGCTGAGTCATCAACATCGTCATCATCTCTAGTATTTCTCTCTGGGTCTGGAGTAACTTTTCCAGCCCAGTCTGACTTGCAGAAAGGTGATGAGTAGGTGAGAGCCATGATCCCTGTTCGACCCCTGCTGCCAGTGCACTCAGCTCCCAGGCATCCGAGGGGATGTCCGCTTGTTGCACCTTAGCACAAGAGGGGCTTGGGCAGTGGAGTTTCCTCTGTTTCTGGTCCCTCTCAAGCTCCACCTTATCTGCTTCATTCACCTTCTCGATGAGAACCTCATCTGGCGTAGAGGGATCTTCCAAGTACTGCTTCAGAGCCACCTTGATATGATAACTCTTCAGTCCTGTAGTCACTGACCTCCGGAATTTCCTTTTTATTAACTCAGCTCCAAAGTGGTCTCCAAGCCCTTCCTCCTCTGTGGCTGACAGCAGGCGGTCCTTGAGTTTGATGGCCCAGAATAGGAAGTCCTGAGAAGTCTCGTTGTCATCCTGGGTCATATTGATCAATTTATGATACAACTCAGGGGTATCCTCCTACTCGTAGTAGCTCTTCAGAATCCTCATTAGCTGGTTCAGAGCCATTCCAGTCTTCCTTTCCAACATATCTCTGACACTTGACCCTGGGCTGATGGCATGGATTACAGCCTCCTTAATTTCGGATTCCAAGTACGCTTTCTTTAGGCCCAACTCCACCTGGTGTAGAAGACTGACGTAGGAAAGCTTGTCCTTCTGGCCCTTTTCTCCTATTTGGCCGTCGATGCGGAAGTCTTTCCGGATGGTTACTTCCTGCAAGTGGCCCAAAGTGCGTATCTTCTGCACTTTTTCAGGACTCCTTGTCATCCGACTATCTGGTTGATCTTCCAGAGAGGCACGTATTCCACTAATGCATTCAGCCATTAATCTGGAAGTCTCCTGAAACTTCTCCTCCATTTCCTGATTCTGTCGCCTCAGATCAGCTAACTGTTGTTCTGCCTTCAGCTGAGCAGGAATCTCCATAATTTTGCTTAAAGGTTCTGGTTGCTTCTGAATTGGGAAGTCCCATACCTTCTTGCAGGGATGTGTCAGTAGAAATTCAATTTTTTCAGAGAATTTTATACTGGCACCATGGAAGCTTTCAGGGATATCCTGTCTCCACTCTAGCAATACATAGGTGCAATCAGTCTCATGGCCCGGCCACACCGCGACCACATAAGCTTTTTTGTCTGGGGATAATGTCTGTACCACCTCTTTAATTTCCTTCTCTCCCCAATCACTTCCTTGAAGTTCAATGGCCACACTTGCCTCGGAGCATATCCCTTTGGCTTCGCACCACTGAACTGCTTTGGCGGGATCCATGGTAACAAGTGGGGGCGGGGTTGTCTGTTGAGTGACAGGATCCCGGACGAGCCCCCACGTGTAGCACTGACCCCTGAAAGAGCTGCTAGTTTGAATTGGGCCTGCACTCTTCTGAGAAACCCCACTAACTGAACTTGATCCCCTTGGCACAGCTGTGGTGCAATGCAATACAGTACAATATATAACAATGTAAAATACCTGTATAATACCCTCTGGATCTTCTGGCTCCACCTGGTGGGGAAAACAGCACGCCACACAACTATACTGCAAAAATATTCAAACAGGTGGTTACAGAGATTGCGCTGTCACCCCAACGTAGGATGACAGCACAATATATATCAACAGACAAATACAATATGAAAGATCTATATATTCTATGTATCTAAACCTGGGAGCTCCCGCTACTTTAAAAGTTATACGTGAGGCCTCACTAAAAAGTACTTTCTCCCGTATCTTCTTTCTTCGCTAGCTAGTAATGACTCCTCTGATATTTGTAATCCAAAAGGTAGGTGAAAGTTAGCTTAGGGTTCTCCGGGTATAACTCCAAGAACTTATACACAACGCTTGGGCACTAACGTGAAGTGGGCCCCAAGCCTGCTCAATGTCAGTTGCTCTGTTACTCCTCCGTGGAACTACAGGTTCCAGCGAAGCCTGTAAGTGAGTCTAACTGCGTGCAACAAATTAACAAACGGTGGGCCGTAGCCTGCTCACCAACTGGATCGGAGTTCTGGGTGATGACTTTGATCCGGTAACTGCAGCTTGCTTCTGTATCAGCTGGGCAGATGCTCTGTGTCACTCCGCTGAATGGATCCGGTCCTCCGATACTCCGATGAGCGTCTCTGGGCCTTGTCAATCCGGTCACCGGCTCTCAGGCTCCATCAAGTCACCTCCCAAACAAGCAGGTTTGCAATCCGCGGTGGCTGTCTGCCGCTGTCTCCGGGAATCCTCCTCACAGATCTGCACAGGCAGGCAACGTGATCCCAAGAGACCTAATATGGCCGCTGAGGTCCTTTTTATACTCTACCCAGCATGCACTGTATAAGAGAGTGTTCATGGGTAGATCACACAGACTCCTGGGTAAAAAGGTCAACCTTCCGAATCAAAACAACAGTCACTTCCTGTAAAAGTCTTTAGGTTTGTTCAGAGATAATAATACACAAGTGCATTACCCATTTTTGGTCACTAGATGGCTCCAAACACTAGAACCACATTAATGTCCACAGACTTTACATTGTCACTATATATATATTATATGTAAATGGACCAATAATCTACATGCAAAATATTTTTATTGTTGGCCTTTATGATCTACTGTTGAATAATTAACATATTTCTATGGATTGTTAGTAGCACATGTTGTTTGGATTAAAAATTCTTGGTTTCTGAAAATTTATTCTCAAGTTATTTCTATTAATAATAAAAAAAAAATGTAAAATGAAGTTTGTGACATGTAAATGCATCTGCGCCTCCTTGTTTCTAGGCGATACATTGCTGCCTAATATCCATCTCCCTCAGCTAGATAGTTCTGCTACTATGGTGTCTTCGGTGCGCCAATGCCCCTCAAATGCCTCTCTTGGGTGACCATACGGACACCCAGGGTGTCGCTATGTTTATAGAGCACCCAATTTACTGTGCAGCATATGCGTGTGCTTTTGTCATCTCTTGGAAGTCCTTGTTTGTTATTTTTATGTGATCAGTTCCCCTCCAGTCCATCGGAGGGAGCACAGTCAACACGTCCGCATCTGGTCACCTGACCAGATGGATGGTATATAAAGCCGATGTAAGCAGTCAAACAACGCTGGGGGAACCAATGGACACAAGCACGCTGTTATATCTCCTCCAGGTAACTGCTGAATCTTTTTTGAACTTTGACAAATGTCTTTTCCCCACCAGCGACGAGTGCAATAGCAATTGTTGGAGGATTAATTTATATGCATTTATACCCCCATTTTGAAATGGTTGGGTAATTTATAATTATTATCAATTATTCACTAGAGAGTCTAAGAGCAAACCTCAGGAGAAGGAGGTGTGTGGACCTTGGTATTGAGTCAGCTGTCAAATTGAACCAAGTAAGTAGAGCCTATTTAACTCTTGATCTTGATGTGTGTCTTTTGGGGAGGATAATTCTTTATCCCACCCCATACTCATGGGATTATTATTATTATTATTTTCTTCCCTCCTCTCTTTTTTCCTATATATATTTTTTAGCTGGCCATTATCTACCATCTCTGGGCACCTGTGGCACTGAGGTGTTTTTTTGATTATTTCACCATCCCAGCAGTTCTGGTCTTGTTTCAGGAAACAGCGGTAAGCAATGATGGTCTGATAGGGGAGAGGCATTTGCATAATTATAAATGAAGAATGTATAATTAAGTATATCTCTTTGAACTAATTTTTTAATATTTTATTATTGTCTATCAGAAAGCATTATAGTGTACAAACGGAAAGCATCCCCCGAGGAAGCCCGATAAAGGGGCGAAACATTCGGAAATATCATCACGCTGCATCGTTTATAACACACAATGTATTGTACTGCATTTCCTTGTTCCTGTATGTAGCAGCAACACTTTTACAAGGTGTCCGCTATGTGAAAATTTAGTTTTTCTCCTCAGAATAGTAATGGGGTTCTGAGGGTTAAGTGTGCAGGTTTAACTTTGGCATCAGTTTGGCTGGGCTGTACTAGGGTTCTGCCTGGTCATGGGTACAGTAAGGTACACATGACAGGCCCAGAATCAGGCCTGGTTGGACGTTTTGGGTATCAACATTCCCCAGAGCCAATCAGCGGGTGCGTTTGGCCCCACTGGGGAGTCTGGGAAAGGGGTACTTAAGGTGCTAAAGTCACGTGTTCGGGGTTCAGCCAGAGCTGCCTGTTCCTGAATCTGCCTCGGGCTTTCCACATGGACTGGGCCACAGGTATGACCACTGAGGAACACATCGCTTATGTTCCGGCTAAAGGGCCTGAGATCCGGGTTTCATCCACGATTGTCGGTACCCCCAATAAGGACATTGTTGCTGCATGGGCTGGAGAGTCGACCCCAGAGGTGATGGACACAGCTTCGTCCACCCTCACAGACTCTGCCGCCATGCCTGTTTTGAAGGAAGTGGAGTCCCTGCAGGCTTCGCCCAATCGAAAGAAGGGTTCACAGTCCTCTCCGGGAACCACTCGTCGGGGAAAAGCCATTGCCCTGGAGGACCACCACAATCCACGGGAGAAAGTACAGAGGGAACAATGAGTACAAAAACCCTAAAAAAAAATTGTATCTCTGGACTCTGACTCAGAATCCTTTTTCTCCTCGCCGGAGGCCGAAGAAGCTGATGAGTTGTTTGAGGCCCTGTCTGACGAGTTGTTGTGGTCGTGTGGGGATGATGTGGCCGGTGCTTGCGGTGATGTTGAGGGTTGGGTGGCCCTTACTGGGGGGGACAAGGTGTCACAAGTAGAGACCCCCCTCAGCCCGAAACACCTCAATGCCCAAGCTTGAAAATCTGCCAGTGATTTTCAGCAATGCCACGGAATTGGTAAAGAGCTCCCCCTACTCTTGCATACCCCCTGGGGATGGAGTCACCCGAAATTTAAAGAAACTAGCCAGGTCTCAAAGGTTGTTGCACAAGCGGGTGGCAACAGAGTATGGACTTGAATTCCCTTATGTGCTTAGAGAAGTCATGGACATTGTGGAATCGGAAAAAGTGGTATGCGGAAGATGTCTGGGACTACCTTAAGGTCCCAAAAGCCACTGCGGAAGAAATCCTTCTCCCGGGAAATGTTTGACCGATTCCAGGGATGTCTGTTGCATTGGAGCTATAGTCGGCATATCTATTGTGATAAAGTTGTGATCTGCAGACCGGACAACAGGGCCGGACTGGCCTACCGGGATACCGGGATATTTCCCGGTAGACTGCCTGCCTTGCGGCTACAGTGCTTCCCTCTCTCCTGCTCTTGTGATCTTGGAGCTGGCCGTGTCTGTGCTCGGTGGCCGCGCTCCGCGCTGTAACACGGTCCCGCCCCCCTAGACCGGCTCATGTGATACTAGATAGAATCAGTGTTCCACCTATCACACGAGCCGGTCTAGGGGGCGGGACCATGTTACAGCGCGGCCGCCGAACACAGACACGGCCAGCTCCAAGATCACAGGAGGAGGAGATGCCTGTGAGTACAGCCCGCCCTGTGTGCCTGGATAGGGGGATCAGCAGGGGGCAGCATATAGAGGAAATTAGCTTTTTATATTCCTCCATGCAGCCGCTGAATGCTTGGAGGAGGGAGAGGAGGAGAATCAAGCACTTAGCGGCTGCATGAAGGAATATAGAAAGCTCATTTCCTCTATATGCCGCCCCCTGCTGATCCCCCTATCCATCTTCTTTTACTGCCCCCCCCCCCCCAGTTCTCCTTGTGCTCCCCCCAGTGCTCTCCTCCTCCCCCACCACACTCTCCAGCCCCCCCCACAGTTCTCTCAACCCCGGTTCTTTCTGCCCCCCCTGCTCTCCAGCTCTCCCCATCCTTCTCTAGCCCCCACCCCAGTGCTCCCCACCCCCCACAGTGTTCTCCAGCCCCCCGTGCTCCCCACCCCTCACAGTGCTCCCACCCCCCCGTGCTCCCCACCCCCGTGCTCCCCACCCCCCCGTGCTCTCCACCCCCCCACAGTGCTGTCAAGCCCCCCCATGCTCCCCACCCCTGTTCTTTCTGCCCCCGGTGCTCTCCAGCTCTCTCCATCAGTCTCCAGCTCCCACCCCACTGCTCTCCACCCCCACAGTGCTCTCCCGCCCCCCCGTGCTCCCCACCCCCCCACAGTGCTGTCCAGCCCCCCGTGCTCCCCACCCCTGTTCTTCCTGACCCCGGTGCTCTCCAGCTCTCCCCCTTCTCTCCAGCTCCCCCCCCCAGTGCTCTCCACTTCCCCAGGACTAGAGGACAGGCTGACTGGGGCCGGAAAATGAGGACGGCTGAAAGTGCAAGTGGCCAGGGACCACTCCATCTCACAGCAAACAGATCCTCTGGAACGAGCACTGTCCCCATCTAAAACGATAACAGCCCCTGCCTGCTGATGGCCATCATGGATATCCTGCTGGCATGCAAGGTACTGTACCGAGCATCAACAACACACCTTCCCACAGACAGGGACATGGGGCACAGGAGGGGCTGCAATGATGGGCACAGTGAGGCTGCATTCATGGGCACAGTAAGGCTGCATTCATGGGCACAGTGAGACTTCTTTCTTGGCACAGTAAAGCTGCATTTGATGGGCACAGTGAGGCTGCATTGATGGGCACAGTGAGGCTGCAATGATGGGCACAGTGAGGCCGCAATGATGGGCACAGTGAGGCCGCAATGATGGGCACAGTGAGGCCGCAATGATGGGCACAGTGAGACTGCATTTGAAGGGCACAGTGAGACTGCATTTGATGGGCACAGTGAGACTGCATTTGATGGGCACAGCGAGGCTGCATTTCATGGGCACTGGTGAGGCTGCATTTCATGGGCACTGGTGAGGTTGCATTGAGCTCTTGTATCATGTCTGCAGTCTCTGAGGGAGTCTGGAGAGGAGTGAAAAGTGGGAGCGCCCCGCCAGGATGGGGGTCATGGGAGAAGTCAGACATGTGTGGACTGTGGAGAGGAGACTATAGGAAAACCAGAGCCACCAAGCTGGAACCGACTGACTGAGCCCTGCTTGGTGCACCTGAGAGGAGGTCAGTGACAGCATCGCCAGGCCAGTCTGAAGGGGGGGTCACTGATGTAAGGGGGGAGTGAATACGTTAATGTAAGGGGGCACTGGTATAAAGGGTTTCCCCCTTATATCAGTAACCCACCCCCCCTTACCTTACTATATTCTTTCTGCGGAAGGTGCCCCCCCCCCCCACGTTCTGAGTTCCTGGGTCCCCCTTGATGATTGACCACTTTTAACTGGAATTTGCTTATTATATAAAGCCCTATGTGATTTCATATCTGTCTTTTCTTTTCTATGCCATTGAACGACAGATTACCACACTCATGTGGCACAGTACCCAGGCAACAGCTTATATTAATTTTGAACAACAAAGTATGCTGTATGCAGCCCCTGAATACACATTGCTGACCTCCATGCCTTCTAACCAATTTCTGTTCTGTTATATCAGTGGTTCCTAACCTTTATAATACTGCTACCCCTGTAACCTGTTAGCAAAACAGATTTTACCCCAACTTAAAAATTTTATAAAAACACACAATGCAAGCGAATTCTAATGTTTATTAATTACAAATTTGTCATTGCCCAGCAGTTCGTCAGAAAACTGGATACATTGTGGCTACATAGAAAAACACAAATTGCACAACAGTATTACAATATTACTTTGTTTTATATTTTAACTATGAATTAATAATAATAATCAGTGTGAAGGTTGGAATTGTTTTGCATTTACAAGTTTTTTTATGTTAGGTTTAGTGTCACTTAAAGCAAATCTCAAGTCATGTTCCACATTGAGACGGTTTCTGACCTTTGTTTTCAATGAAACTAAAGTTGAAAAACCACTATCGCATCTGTAAGTGGTGGCAAAGGGTATTATCATTTTTAAAGCTCTGTTAGCTATAACAGGATATTCGGCACCTGCTTTAATCCAAAATGTGCTGAGATCATAATTTTGAAATTCTACTTTGAAAGTACTATTCTCACCCAGTCCAAGAAATTCTAATTTGGCCGCTACATCTTCGTCTTTAATAATGTCATCATCAGTAGAAAAGGGTCTTAATATCCAAGAGTTGGACTGACGATTATCCAAATCCGGAAAATATTGCTTCAGTGACTCTATTACTGCAGATAAATGTTGATCCACGGCATTTCCAAATGTGATTTTGTTGACTTCGGTATTTACCAAATGCTCACAGAGTTGTGTAAACATCGACACATCGCCAGCTTGCACTCTGCGTTGGTAAAGTTCTAATTTACGTACAAAACTAGCAACTTTATCCTGCGCTGTCAAAATATTCGTCATATTTCCTTGCAAAGAAATATTATAAGATTGTTGATTTCACTGAAGAAATCAGCAAGATACGCCAGCTTTTCGACAAATGTTTTGTCTTTTATTTTTGACAGATACTCTTTTTCTTTTTGTGTGTTCTGTTTTTCAAAAAATAATCCTATTTTTTCACGGAGCTCGTACACCCGGTTCAAAACTCTGCCTCGTGATAACCAAAGTACCTCTGTGTGGTACAAAAGAGAGTTATATTTGGCACCAACTTCATCACATAAAACTTTAAATAATCTCGTGTTTGTTGCACTGCCACGAACATGGTTCACATTTTTCACTATGTCACTCAACGTGCTTAGTAATTCTGGTGGAAGCGTCTTAACAGCCAAAGTGTAGCGATGTATGAGACAATGATAGGATAACACTTGAGGAGCAACTTGTTTCACGAGTGCTTGAAATCCAGAATGGACACCCATCATGGAAGGCGCCCCGTCTGTACAAATGCCGACCAGCTTTGACCAGTCCAGACCGTTTTCCTCAATAAACTGTTTCAGCGTTTCGAAAACGTCTTCCCCACGTGTAGTGGTGGACAAGGACTTACAGAACAGGTATTCCTCTTTTACACAGTCATCTTTAATATAACGTGTAAATACCAGTAGTTGTGGACACGAAGCTACATCTGTGGACTCTAATTGCAGCGCAAACATAGAACTTCCTTTCATTTCATCAATAACGGTTGCCATAATATCGTTACTCAAGTCTGAAATGCGACTTTGAACTGTAGTATTTGAAAGTGATATTTGTTTTATCTTAGCCACATGTTGCTCGCCAATGACCAGTGATACTGCATCACACAAACAAGGTTTGATGAGATCCTCTCCTATAGTGTGCGGTTTTTTGTTCACAGCAATACGATAAGAAATTTGATATGAAGCTTGAAGACACGATTCATTTGCCTTTTGCATATTTCCTGTGGAATCCAATCGCAAAGACTTCAGAATACTCTCTTTTCTCTTAAAAAAAATCTATATCTTTACCTGCAAACTCTTTGTGAACTCTCTCGAAATGTTCTTTTAATTTGCTTGGCTTCATGCTCTGTATTAAGCACTTTATTACATAGAACACACTGAGGCTTTTCTATATTCCTGTCTAGAATATTCGTGAAACCCCATTGTAAAAATGCTTCTTTATATGAGCGCTTTTTTGTGGTATTAGAAGCCATGCCACCTAAAACAATCGTAAAAAAAAATTATCTAAGGAAAAAATAAAAATGTTAACTTTTACTTTTAACAATATTGAGAAACAAAAACTACTTATAATTAATTATCATTGTTTGTTACTAAAATTAAGTTTTGTGACATGTAAATGCATCTGCGCCTCCTTTTTTCTAGGCGATACATTGCTGCCTAATATCCATCTCCCTCAGCTAGATAGTCCTGCTACTATGGTGTCTTCGGTGCGCCAATGCCCCTCAAATGCCTCTCTTGGGTGACCATACGGACGTCACCTGCCACACTTTGTGGATTGTCCACTTGCCACGTCGCCTGCCACCAGATGCAGATTGTCACTTGTCACATGTTGCGGAATGTCACCTGCAACATGTTGCGTATTGTCCACTTGCCACATCCCGGATTGTCACTTGCACGTCACTTGCCACACATTATGGATTGTCACTTGCCACGTCCCGGGTTGTCACTTGCCACGTCACCTGCCACATTACAGATTGTCACTTGCCATGTCGCCTGCCACACATTACGCATTGTCACTTGCTGTGTCACTGAGTCAGTGACAGCTGATTATCAGTCAGGCAGCAGCAGAGAGATAATGTCATCTCTCTGCTTCCCGGCTGCCTGCACAGTGAGGGGGAACAGCACTGCAGGGATGCAGGGCGGGCATAGGGCAGTGAGAGATGATGTCATCTCTCTGCTCCCCCGCCCCAACTCCCTAATTGGCCAGCCCGCGGAGCCGCCCGCGGACCCGCGGCGCCTGTCCTCAACGGGCCCCACTTGGCTGCGGGCCCCATAGCGCCTGCATGTGCCGATATGGCGGTAGTTCCGCCACTGGGCAGACCCGTCAGTGGGATTTGCTTGGTCAGTGGGGGATCTCTCCCTGCTGATCCCCGCTGAAAAAATGGATGACAGATCCATGTCCGCTCCGCTGATGCAGACCAGACACAGACACAGCCCACTGATCCTGTCCTTTACATCTGAGTGTCATCCGATCCAATCTCCATCTGTCTGTTTTTATATATATATTTTATGTAGATAATACAGTACTTTTTGTGAAAGCAATCTATGTATACATACACATAGGATTGTATAGTGAAAAACAATAAGACCTAAAACATTTGGTGGGGTTATTAAAAGTTCATTCTCCCAAAGTCATAAATCTGTTACCCTTGAAGTTTTTTAAGCCTTATCAGGACAAGGAGGGTTGATTTAACACAGCTGGGTGCCATACTGTCTCTACACAGGTGTTTTTAATTGGACAAAACCAGTTATAAATCACTTTAATGAACATATAGGAATTCTGGGAATGAATACGTTTGTCTGGTTGTTGAACAGGTGTCAGATTTATGGATAGTTACATTGACGTTGATTTTAGCAACCAATCATATCTAGGAGAGATGGCTAAGATAAGGCTTGGAAAGGTATATAAATGCAAGTTTTACAATTGTTAGACGAACAAGTCAGATAGGAGCTCATAAGGCTGAACTCTATGTATGTTGCCCTATTGCACGGGTTATAGAGGTCAGAACCAATGGGCAAATATCTGTCCTTTTGTGTAACTTGTCTCCTCGTAGGAGTCAAATAAAGAAAACTTCTTAACTTGATCCAGAGAGTGGTCTAAGGTGAATTTCCCTCACAAATTGGTCCTTTGAGCTGCAACTCAATATCCTGTGAAGGGACCAGACCACCGGTGACCGTTACCGTACGGGGGAATTTCAGAACACACGAGATTCCTTATTCCAAAGTCCTCCGTCTGAATTGACGTTAACAGAGGCCGGTCCCTATCAGTTGACGGGTTCCCAAGAATTGGCAGAAAAGACCCATTCTGGTTCAAGGTAAGAACAATTCACAATTGTTTCAATTTGGTTAGAAGATAAGAATACCAATGTTTTTTTAGTAGAACATAGGCTTAGGAAAGAAATGTGAGTTGACAAATATTTTGTGTATAAAAAGGTATAAGAATACCAATGTTTTTTTTTTTTAAATCAAAGATGTTTATTAGATAACAAAGCACATAGATATATTTTACAGCTCACATATCAAGCATATAATCTTGTCATAAAATACAAGTACAATTAACCTTGCAAGAGGTAAAATCAAACAGTTCTCACATCCTCCACTACCAATCCATCCTAACCAATGCAGGTATTATTACTATGTAAATGTACAAGTAAATGCACAGTGAGCCAGATCACTGGAAATTTTTTACACACAAAGTGCAGGGGGCCTGAGACCAGTGGCGGAACTACCGCCATAGCGACACAGGTGTTCGCTATGGGGCCCGCAGCCTAGTAGGGCCCGCAGCCAGGTGCGGTCCGGTCCTATTTGCCATTAAAATTTCTCTTTTTCGCTGCCCGACGCCACCGCCGCTAGAGGTCCGCGGCCGGCGGAGATATTGTCTCTGCCGGCTGCCATTTTCCAGAAGACCAGGGTTAAGAGACGAGAGGGGAGCCTGCCGAGTGGCTACAATAGAAATAGAGCTGTGGCTCCGCCCACACCCCGCCCCGGTCTGTCTGTCATCTGTAACCTGCTGTGGAAAGGGGTGGGGGGTGGGCGGTGCTGCAGCTAAATTTCTATTGTAGCCGGCCGGCTCCGCCTCTATTTTGTTCCCCCCTTGGCCTTCAGTAATGGCAGCAGAGACACTGCTGTTATAGATATATATATATATATCTATATCTATAGAGAGAGAGAGAGAGAGAGAGAGATAGATATAGGAGGGCTCCAATTGGAAGGGGGGGGGAAACCTGAGATGTAAGGAGGCACTCCGCTGGCTGGGGACAGTGACACCTGAGAAGTAAGGAGGCACTCCGCTGGCTGGGGACAGTGATACCTGAGAAGTAAGGAAGCACTCCGCTGGCTGGGGAAGTGACACCTGAGAAGTAAGGAGGCACTCCGCTGGCTAGGGACAGTGATACCTGAGAAGTAAGGAGGCACTCCGCTGGCTGGGGAAGTGACACCTGAGATGTAAGAAGGCACTCCGCTGGCTGGGGAAGTGACACCTGGGATGTAAGGAGACACTCCGCTGCCTGGGGACAGTGACACCTGAGAAGTAAGGAGGCACTCCGCTGGCTGGGAACAGTGATACCTGAGAAGTAAGGAAGCACTCCGCTGGCTGGGGAAGTGACACCTGAGAAGTAAGGAGGCACTCTGCTGGCTGGGGACAGTGATACCTGAGAAGTAAGGAGGCACTCCGCTGGCTGGGGAAGTGACACCTGAGATGTAAGGAGGCACTCCGCTGGCTGGGGAAGTGACAGCTGAGATGTAAGGAGGCACTCCGCTGGCTGGGGAAGTGACAGCTGAGATGTAAGGAGGCACTCCGCTGGCTGGGGACAGTGACACCTGAGAAGTAAGGAAGCACTCCGCTGGCTGGGGACAGTGACACCTGAGATGTAAGGAAGCACTCCACTGGCTGGGGACAGTGACACCTGAGAAGTAAGGAAGCACTCCGCTGGCTGGGGACAGTGACACCTGAGAAGTAAGGAAGCACTCCGCTGGCTGGGGACAGTGACACCTGAGAAGTAAGGAAGCACTCCGCTGGCTGGGGACAGTGACACCTGAGAAGTAAGGAAGCACTCCGCTGGCTGGGGACAGTGACACCTGAGAAGTAAGGAAGCACTCCTCTGGCTGGGGACAGTGACACCTGAGAAGTAAGGAAGCACTCCGCTGGCTGGGGACAGTGACACCTGAGAAGTAAGGAAGCACTCCGCTGGCTGGGGACAGTGACACCTGAGAAGTAAGGAAGCACTCCGCTGGCTGGGGACAGTGACACCTGAGAAGTAAGGAAGCACTCCGCTGGCTGGGGACAGTGACACCTGAGAAGTAAGGAAGCACTCCGCTGGCTGGGGACAGTGACACCTGAGAAGTAAGGAAGCACTCCGCTGGCTGGGGACAGTGACACTTGAGAAGTAAGGAAGCACTCCGCTGGCTGGGGACAGTGACACCTGAGAAGTAAGGAAGCACTCCGCTGGCTGGGGACAGTGACACCTGAGAAGAAAGGAAGCATTCCGCTGGCTGGGAAAGTGACACCTGAGAAGTAAGGAAGCAGCACTCCGCTGGCTGGGGAAGTGACACCTGAGATGTAAGGAGGCACTCCGCTGGCTGGGGAAGTGACACCTGAGATGTAAGGAGGCACTCCGCTGGCTGGGGAAGTGACACCTGAGATGTAAGGAAGCACTCCGCTGGCTGGGGACAGTGACACCTGAGATGTAAGGAAGCACTCCGCTGGGGACACCTGAGATGTAAGGAAGCACTCCGCTGGGGACACCTGAGATGTAAGGAAGCACTCCGCTGGGGACACCTGAGATGTAAGGAAGCACTCCGCTGGGGACACCTAATTGTGGTGTAGGATCTGGGCCTGCTGTCCCTTCATTCCTCTTTTTTCCTTCCTCTCTCTTTCTTTCTCCCTCCATCCCTCGTTCATCAAAGACTCTAACCACACCCCTTTGAGTCACGCCCCTTTAAGCCACACCAAATTGTACCAAGCCCATACCTTGCCGTGGCGCGCTTTGCGCGCCGCATTTTTCTTTTCCCACTAGGCCACACCTACAAACAAATGTCCACCCCCTAATTTTAATAAGACTCCGCCCACCGACAAAAAAATTGTCCAGGTGAGGATGAGGAATGTAAGTTTACTGTTAAGCCTCCCGGGCCCCTCGAGTCCGGCCGTGTCCCGACACACGCAGCTTACATACAGCAGGAGGCAGGAGCACAGAGCAGAGTGGGCGGGGCAGAACGCTCGAGCGCGCCTGTGAAGGAACATCGTTTTCGGCACATGAGGAGGCTCTGAAGTCTAGACAAGAGGTAGGAAGGGAGTGGGAGACAGACTGTCATCTGTTTTGCACAGTTCATTTTTTTTTTGTGGGGGGGCTATTTACAGGGGGGGCCCCATACAACGCCCCTGCCTGAGACTATAAAAAAACATGCTGTTAGTCCAAACAGAGTCCATATAATATGTAGTGTCCATAAAGGATTTCTGCCAGAGATAGGAATCCGATGACAGAGTTCATACACAAAGGGCAGCCTCGAGGGAAACAGAAACCATGTTCCAAACTATAAAAGAATACAAAAAGGAGAGGCGCCTCTGGGTATAGATTTAAAAACAATTTTTAATCACACAAAGTTTAACAACTCACATTTAGAAGGTTAAAAAGCGCAATGGATAAAACAATCCAGGGAATGGAAATCATCGGCCCAATCATCCTGCCGACTGGGACGCTGGAGACTGTCATATCCAGAAAGCTGCTGTGGAAAGAGCGCTGGTCATGGAGACAGAGCGAGGAATGGAACACAGCCGGAGGATGATGACGTCACTGGCATGCTGCGACCGGTTTCATGAACGTTCGGGCTGAGATGGAAAGTCAGCCGCGCTCCTTCGTCAAGCTACTTCGTCACGTACGCTGCCCACCTTTTGTTAGTTTCCTGAGCCCTCTCAACCTCTCCAGGAGGATGAGCCCATGCAAATTGGCGCTACCCATTTATCCCCTGGGGAAAAGGCTAGAAGGAGATCCCAAGGACTCTGCCTATACTGTGGCAACCTTGGCACTTTGTCGCTAGCTGTCCTAATAACCTGAGTAACGCCAAAAGTCTAGTACGGGTGGGGTCTGCTTTTATAGATCATACTGTGTCTGTTTCCCTCAGAGGTGGCTTATTTGTTCCTGCATAACTTTCATTGATTCTGGTGCTGCTGGCAATTTCATTGATAAGGACCTAGCACACCGTCTACAGATTCGGTGACTAAGGTGCACAAACCTTTCTCAGTTTTAGCCATTGATAACTCTCCCTTGTCCATCTACTTGGTGACCTCATGCACGGTACCCATTACCCTGATCATTGGGGAATTGCATAAGGAGACAATCAACTTATATACATGGGCATCCGCACCATAGGGCAAGGGGGGTCATTTGCTCCCCCCTGGAATCGTAAGAGTGTTGAAGTCAGAGTGAAGACACTTGCCCGCTGTGTTGCAATGGCCGCCGCGGCCGCCATGGACTTTTTTTTTCCAAAGTCTGCTGCTGACCTGAGGGCTGGGGCTGCTCTCAGTCTTTTCTGACTACACATCCGTCCCTCCCTCCTCACCCCTGGCCCGAGCATCGGATTGGCTCTGCCGCTTGGGCCTCTGCTTAACATCACCGTGACCCGGCTGTTCGGTCATTGGCTGCTGCCTCTGCCTGCCTCTGCCTGTGTAAATGTATGTTGTGCCTATGCCGATCCGGCCAGCGCGGCGCCGGCTCCTCCCACAGGTCACAGGTGCGTGGCGTGCAGTGGCCGAGACGACAGAGAATAACTGCCTGGCTGCCAGTGCCTGTCCTGGGCCTATCGCTGAAGAACCACAGGTAACAGCAGTGCCTGTGCCACGACACCACTGTGTACATCTTTTTGTATTGCAATACATGACCTTAAAATGATGCCCCCCCCCCCTGAAAAAAGTTCATCGGATGCCCATGCTTCTATATGATCTCATCTCCTGCTTATCCCCTTATCTTAGGGTATCCCTGGCTTAAACTGCACAACCCGCACATAGACTGGGCTGCAGAGAAGATTGGGTCCTGGTCCCAGACCTACATCCAGAATTGTATTCAAATCGCAGACCAGTTGCCCATGTATAACTTTTGTGTGGCCAGTACCAGTCACGTGCCTTTTTCCCAGTCCTATTCAGATCCTGCTCATGCCAACATTTACAAATGTGACTACAGTTTATATAACCATGTACCTTTATATGACTCTGTTATAGCAAAAGACACTGACAAGTCTATTGAATTCTCTACAGGCCACCTCTCCAGCCAATTGCCACAGTCTGAACCCTCCCCTCCTAGAAACCAGGCTTGTCCGTTGTCTCGTATCCTTGAGCCTTGTTTGAAAACTTCCTCTAAATCCTCAGAAGTCAAGCCCCCTTGATTACCCCTACTTTTGCCTGTCGCTAAACTCCCTTAAACAGACAGGCTAACTTGTCTGCAAGTTCCACTGTCGCTGCGCCTGGCAATGCGATTCAGACAGTCGCTACACCTGTCAATGTGACCCAGTTGGCTACTGCATCAAGTATGCCAGTCCAGCCCACTGAACTTTCTGCTTTTTCTTATTCAGGACTTTCTATAACCTGGCCTCACCCTACTTCTCTAAGATGTTCAATCCACCCTTTGGATAAACTGCCTCATTCGACCAGGTGGGGCTTTCAATACTTTTTTCAGGTTCCACTCTGAACAGGCCTCACCATGGTCGACCAAAGAAGTTGAGTGCATATGCTCAGTGTAATAGAGGTTGTCTTTGGGAAATAGACGTATGAGTGCTGACAGCATTGCTGTAGAGGTTGAAGGGGTGGGGAGGGGGGGGTGGGGGGGTCAGCCTGTCAGTGCTCAGACCATACGCCATACACTGCATCAAATTGGTCTGCATGGGTCCCTGAAGGAAGCCTCTTCTAAAGATGATGCACAAGAAAGCCCACAAACAGTTTTCTGGATTACTGGAACCATGTTCTGTGGTCTGATGAGACCAAGATGAACTTATTTCGTTCAGATGGTGTCAAGCGTGTGTGGCGGCAACCAGGTGAGGAGTACAAAGACAAGTGTGTCTTGCCTACAGTCAAGCATGGTGGTGGGAGTGTCATGGTCTGGGGCTGCATGAGTGCTTCCAGAACTGGGGAGCTACAGATCATCTAGGGAACCATGAATGTCAACATGTACTGTGACATACTGAAGCAGAGCATGATCCCCCTCCCTTCAGAGACTGGGCCGCAGGGCAGTATTCCAACATAATAATGACCCCAAACACACCTCCAAGAGGACCACTGCCTTGCTAAAGAAGCTGAGGGTAAAGGTGATGGACTGGTCAAGCATGTCTCCAGGCCTAAACCCTATTGAGCATCTGTGGGGCATCCTCAAATGGAAGGCAGAAGAGGTGCAAGGTCTACAACATCCACCAGCTCCGTGATGTCATGGAGGAGTGAAAGAGGACTCCAGTGGCAACCTGTGAAGCTCTGGTGAACTCCATGCCCAAGAGGGTTAAGGCAGTGCTGGAAAATAATGGTGACCATGCAAAATATTGACACTTTGGTCCCAATTTGGGCATTTTCACTTAGGGGTGTACTCACTTTTGTTGCCAGCGGTTTAGACATTAATAGCTGTGTGTTGAGTTATTTTGAGGGGACAGCAAATATACACTGTTATACAAGCTGTACACTCACTACTTTACATTGTAGCAAAGTGTAATTTCTTCAGTGTTGTCACATGAAAAGATCTAATAAAATATTCACAAAAATGTGAGATATATGTATATATATATATATATATATATATACACACACATACATACATACATACACAGTCTAGTGTGTGTGTGTGTGTGTATATATACACACACACACACACACACACTTCATTTAGTGTAGACTCTATATTCAGTCAGTGCAGGCAGTGTAGTATACTGTATTTAACACAGTGTATTAAAGGGGTTAAGGGGAACCCCACAAGGAAATGAAAAAAAATAAAGCGTGGGGGGAGGGGGGTCCCCCGAAGTCCATACCTGAACCTTATCCGAGCATGTAACCTGGCAGGTCAGGATGGGGGGGGGGCGACGACAAGCGTGCGCGCCCCCCTCCTGAACTGTACCAGGTCACATGCCCTTAAAATGGGGCGGTTGCTTTGTGGTCCCCCAAAGCACCTTGTTCCCATGTTAATGAGGACAAGGGCCTCATCCCCACAACCCTTGCCCAGTGGTTGTGGGGCTTATCAGAATCTAGGCCCCCAGATCCCACCACCCTATGTGAATGGGTAGGGGTACATTGTACCCATTCACCAAAAAAGTGTCAAAGTAAAAATGACAGACAGTTTTGGACAATTCCTTTATTAAAAAATAAGTGTCCCGCGATGTCCATCCATCTTCAATCACGCCGCCCGACGTACCAGAAAAATGGTAAAAAAAAAAAAAAAGCTCTGCCTCCCGGTGACTGCTGTCGCTTGGCTGTGGCAGCTGTTATATAGGCAAGGGCGGGGCCATCCAGTAGTTTTTAAGGGGGTACGCTGTGGACTCTAGAGTAAAGGAGAACTCTGATGTAGGAAGGTTTCTGCTCACCAAACCTCCCACTTACATCAGAGTTTCCAAAAATTTGGGGAGGGGGGGTACCCAAAGCCCCCTTTACATCAGTCCAAAAGGCACCTCTTACAACTGAGTCCCTCCTACCTTAGTGTACTCACTCACTTGGAGGCAAGTGAGAAAATAGATGTGGGGGGGGGAACAGACATTGGATGGTGAGCTTACTCACCTTGGGATGGAGGCTCAGGTATCTATACCTTTCATCCAAGATATGTCTGCCTGTTGCTGAGCTTAAAATTTCCAGCCCACGCATCCCTTTTCTGAGGCACAGAACACCAGGGATTGCAGTGTGGGTTGGCAGACAAAGGGGTAGGGGTGAGAGGAGCAGATCAAGCCCTCTTTTGTTGTGAAAAATTTTATGAAGATGTATTTTAATAAAGAGCTGACTTGGGCAGACTGATGCTGGTTGAGACCTGCTAGGTAGTGGAAAACTTCCTGTTTGGAGAGAGGTGTTTGCGAAGTGAGAACATGTCCTCCAGTGTAGGGATGAGCCAAACACCCCCGGGTTCGGTTCGCACCAGAACCTGCGAACGGACCGAAAGTTTGCGCGAACGTTAGAACCCTATTAGTTACAATGCAAAAAGAAGTTTTAAAAAACTGACCTTTTTTCGGGAGCTGTCATTTTAATGATGCATAAATAGAAAAAAAAAATAGTGAAATATTCCTTTAACCACTTCAGCCCCGGACCATTTGGCAGCCAAAGGACCAGAGGTCTTTTTTCAATTTCGCACTGCACTACTTTAACTGGTAATTGCGCGGTCATGCAATTTTGTAACCAAACGAAATTTGCGTCCTTTTCTTCCCACAAATAGAGCTTTCTTTTGATGGTATTTGATTGCCTCTGTGATTTTTATTTTTTGCGATATAAACGGAAAAAGAGCGAAAATTTTGAAAAAAAAAGAGATTTTCTACTTTTTGTTATAAAAAAAATCTAATAAACTCAATTTTAGTCAAACATTTGGGCCAAAATGTATTCAGCCACATGTCTTTAGTAAAAAAAATGCCAATAAGCGTATATTTATTGGTTTGCGCAAAAGTTATAGCGTCTACAAACTAGAGTACATTTTCTGGAATTTACACCGCTTTTAATTTATGACTGCCTATTTCATTTCTTGAGGTGCTAAAATGGCAGAGAAGTACAAAACCCCCCCAAATGACCCCATTTTGGAAAGTAGACACCCCAAGCTATTTGCTGAGAGGCATGTTGAGCCCATTGAATATTTTTTTTTTTAGTCCCAAGTGATTGAATAAAGACAAAAATAAAAAAGATTTTTTTTTTTTTCAAAAAGTTGTCACTAAATGATATATTGCTCACACATGCCATAGTTATATGTGGAATTGCACCCCAAAATACATTTTGCTGCTTCTCCTGAGTATGGGGATACCACATGTGTGGGACTTTTTGGGAGCCTAGCCGCGTACGGGGCCCCGAAACCCAAGCACCGCCTTCAGGATTTCTAAGGGTGCAAATTTTTGATTTCACTCCTCACTACCTATCACCGTTTCGAAGGCCATAAAATGCCAAAATAGCACAAAACCCCCCCAAATGACCCCATTTTGGAAAGTAGACACCCCAAGCTATTTGTTGAGAGGCATGGTGAGTATTTTACAGCTCTCATTTGTTTTTGAAAATGAAGAAAGTAAAGAAAAAAACATTTTTTTTTTTCTTTTTTTCAATTTTCAAAACTTTGTGACAAAAAGCGAGATCTGCAAAATACTCACCATACCTCTCAGCAAATAGCTTGGGGTGTCTACTTTCCAAAATGGGGTCATTTTGGGGGGTTTTATGCCATCTGGGCATTCCATGGCCTCCGAAACTGTGATTGGCAGTGAGAAGTGAAATAAAAAAATTACACCCTTAGAAAGCCTGAAGGCGGTGATTGGTTTTTGGGGTTCCGTACGCAGCTAGGCTCCCAAAAAGTCCCACACATGTGGTATCCCCGTACTCAGGAGAAGCAACAGAATGTATTTTGGGGTGTATTTCCACATATGCCCATGACATGTTTGAGCAATATATCATTTAGTGACAACTTTTTGTAAAAAAAATATATATATTTTTTTTTTTTCATTATTCAATCTCTTGGGACAAAAAAAAAAAATATTTAATGGGCTCAACATTGCTCTCATCAAATAGCTTGGGGTGTCTACTTTCCAAAATGGGGTCATTTGGGGGGGGGGTTTGAACTGTCCTGGCATTTTATGCACAACATTTAGAAGCCTATGTCACACGTCACCCACTCTTCTAACCACTTGTAGACAAAGCCCTTTCTGACACTTTTTGTTTACATGAAAACATATTTTTTTTTTGCAAGAAAATTACGTTGAACCCCCAAACACTATATATAATGTTAAAGCAAAGGCCCTACAGATTAAAATGGTGGGTGTTGCATTTTTTTTTTTTCCACACAGTATTTGCGCAGCGATTTTTCAAACGCATTTTTTGTGGAAAAAAATACACTTTTTTTTATTTTAATGCACTAAAACACACTATATTGCTCAAATTTTTGATGAAATAAAAAATATGATCTTAGGCCGAGTACATGGATACCAAACACGACATGCTTTAAAATTGCGCACAAACACGCAGTGGCGACAAACTACATACATTTTTAAAAGCCTTTAAAAGCCTTTACATGATACCACATTAGATTCACGGAGGAGGTCTACTGCTAAAATTACTGCCCTCGATCTGACCTTCGCGGTGATACCTCACATGCATGGTGCAATTGCTGTTTACATATGACGCCAGACCAACGCTTGTGTACGCCTTTGCGCAAGAGAAGGGGGGGCAGGGGTGCTTTTTTTTTTTTTTTTTTTTTTTTTTTTTTTATTTATTTAGCTTTTTTATTTTATTTTTAAACTGTTCCTTCCATTTTTTTTCTTTGTTATGATTTTTATTGTTATCTCAGGGAATGTAAATATCCCCTATGATAGCAATAGGCAGTGACAGGTACTCTTTTTTTGAAAAAATTGGGGTCTATTAGACCCTAGATCTTTCCTCTGCCCTCAAAGCATCTGACCACACCAAGATTGGTGTGATAAAATGCTTTCCCAATTTCCCAATGGCGCGGTTTATATCCGGGAGGGGGGACATTCCCTCCCACTGCTTGTAAAAGCAGTCTAGAGGCTAATTACCCGCTAGAATTGCTTTTACATGAAAGCCGATCACTGGCTGAAAAGAATGATACCAAGATGATACCTAAACCTGCAGGCATCATTCTGGTATAACCATTCAAAGTCCAGCAACATACTGGACATATATTGTAATCTTTTTTTTTTCATGCAGCCTCTTGGCTGAACGAAAAAAAGAGATTGATTGGTGGGTATGCCCACCATTAGAATACCTCCCTTCATCCACCCACTTCTAATGATGGGCATACATGCACCATTTATATATGCCGATGCATGGGGGCATCCTCCCGCAAAAGTTATGCCGTGTACACACGGTCGGAATTTCGACCGTATGTACGTGGCATTAGGAGCCAATCGCTCCTCCCCCCCCCCTGCTGCCCCCATGCTTCGGCATATATGCTCTTTTTTTTAACTGTGGTGGTGAAATCACCTCCTACAGCGTTGGAGTCGCGGCTTTATGTATCGTGGGAGCAAACGCTGTTGCTGTCAAGATAAATAAATCCGCGTTGCAACTGAATGGCGCACCTGAAAACAAAAAAATGCTTAACACTAAAACACAGTAAACAAAATTACATACCTGAAAAGCAAGATAAAACATGATAAAACATAATAAAACATTGCAGAATAGAATGGAGTAAAAAAAGAGCAACAATAGAGAGAGAATAGAGTGAGAGAGAGAACAATAAAACGACAACTATTTTTTTTTTTTTTTTTTTTTTGAGATTCACAGGTAAAAAAGCTCCTGACTGAAGCGACTGAATCAAAACGCTACCACAAAAAAAATGTTAGCGATCGCAGGGATCAGGCCTGACTCTGCGAACGCTGCAGTTATGTGTGCTTAGTGTTTTGTAAGTGACAGTGATCGATCGATACTGCACTTGGGTGGGCTGGGCTGGGCGGAGGGGGAAAACGCAGGTGCTAGCAGGTATCTGGGCTGATCCCGCTAACAATGCGTTTTTTTTTGGAACCCTAAACTGCTGGGACGCTAGTATAGATCTGATCAGATCAGATATTGATCTGTTCAGATACTGTGCCACTAAGGGAGGTGTATGCTTTGCGCGTGGGTGTTTGCGGTACTGGCACTAACCTGGGGCGACGCAGACCTTATTTGACCCTAAAACCTAATTGATATCACCCGCCGGGCGATCAGGGGGTTAAACCGTTATTGGGTAATAAATGGCGGGTGCCCTGACAGTATAAAAAACAAGCTAACTAACCAGCGTCACCCGTAACAGTAATACAAAAAAAAACAGGTTACCTAGCGACACTAATGCAGCGATCAGAAAAACGATCGCTTAGTGACACTGGCAAAAGGGGGTGAAAGGGTTAACTAGGGGCAATCAGGGGGTTAAAACCTTTATTAGGTAATATATGGGGGTACCTGACGCTATATAAAAACCTGACGGGGAACCTAAATAACGAAATAACTAACTGGCTAACCAGCGTCACCAGTGACAGTTATACAGTGATCACTGGTGAAAGGGTTAACTCTAGGGGCAATCAGGGGGTTAAAACCTTTATTTAGGTTGTAATATGGGGGTACCTGACCTATAAACCTATTTATGAACCTATATAAACATGGCGGTTACCTAAAAAAAAAAAATGGTTACCTAGCGACACTAATGCAGCGATCAGAAAAACGATCGCTTAGTGACACTGGCAAAAGGGGGTGAAAGGGTTAACTAGGGGCAATCAGGGGGTTAAAACCTTTATTAGGTAATATATGGGGGTACCTGACGCTATATAAAAACCTGACGGGGAACCTAAATAACGAAATAACTAACTGGCTAACCAGCGTCACCAGTGACAGTTATACAGTGATCACTGGTGAAAGGGTTAACTCTAGGGGCAATCAAGGGGTTAAAACCTTTATTTAGGTTGTAATATGGGGGTACCTGACCTATAAACCTATTTATGAACCTATATAAACATGGCGGTTACCTAAAAAAAAAAAAATGGTTACCTAGCGACAGCAGTGACACTAATACAGCGATCAGAAAAACGATCGCTTAGTGACACTGGCAAAAGGGGGTGAAAGGGTTACCTGGGGGGCAATCAAGGGGTTAAACCTTTATTAGGGGGGGGGGTAGGGGGCTACCTTGGACCTAAAACTAACTGCACTGACAGTTATTACAGTCACACTGACACTAAATGCAGTGATCAGTAAAAAAATGATCACTGCAATTAGTGACACTGTGACTGGGGGGGGAGGGGGTGATCTGGGGGGTGATCTGGGGGTGACAGGGGGGTGTTTTGTGTGCCTATGTGTACTGGTGTCAGTGTACTGTTGGTGCACTAACCTGTACATGTTGACAGCTCGGCGTTCCGGTCACATAGACCGGCGCACCGAGCGTGACATCACTTCCTCTGCCTGTGTTTTGATTGACACAGACAGAGGAAGCATCTGATTCGCCAGGAGCGATCGCGAGGGGGTGGCCAGAAACCACTGGCCGTCCCCTCATCCCGGATCGCTCCTGAAGCGATCCCGACCGTCCCCGCCGGGCCGGGGGGGCCGGGGGGGGGGTCCGATCGGACCCCCCACGCGCCTGAAGAATGGCACGTACAGGTACAGGTACGTGCCATTCTGCCTGTACGTGCCATTCTGCCGACGTATATGTACATGGGGCGGTCGGGAAGTGGTTAAAAATGGCTACCCCATCACCCCCCCACCCCCCCCCACACACTACACACACACACACCCCAGCCCATTACCAGACCCTTTGGGTCTTGTATGGATATTAAGGGGAACCCCGCACCCAAAATAAAACCCTATGCCTACAACCCTATATACTCTGAACAGCAGTATATAGGCGGTGCAAACAAGACAGGGACTGTAGGTTTGTTCTTAAGTAGAATCTGTTTGTAATTTTGAACAGGTAAATTTGCCCCTGTAATATTTGTGCACCTGTTCAGAACATTTCACCTCCCTTTCCATCCCAATGACAAATGTTTTTGGAAAAGTGGGTTTTTTATTGAAACAAGGATTGGTGATAAAGCATCAGTAGAGAGGAGATACCTTTTTCCCAAATTAAATCTAACAGGATAGAATTTTCCTTCCTAGGGGTAGATTTCCTCTCACTTCCTGTTTTCTCCTTCCGTTTGCAAGTAGGAGTCGTTTCTAAGTTGGATGTTTGAAAGTAGGTTGCCACAACACTGTAAGCCCTCACAGCTACTCTTGGTGGGCGCTGGAACGCCCTGCTGTGAACTATTATATCAGGAATTGTAATTACATGCCATTGTTGAACAGTGAAAAATTGGGCCTTTGGTGGTGGTGGTGGTGCTACAACACTGAAAGCCCTCACAGTTACACTTGGTGGGCACAGGAATGGGCCCTGCTGTGAATTATTATATCAAGAATTGTAATTGCATGCCCCTGTTGAACAGGGGCAGAAAAATTGGGCCGTTGGTGGTGGTGGTGGACGGTGTTGCCACAACACTGTAAGCCCTCACAGTTACTCTTGGTGGGAGCAGGAATGGGCCCTGCTGTGAATTATTAGATCAAGATTTGTAATTACACGCCCCTGTGCCACGACACTGCAACCCCTCACAGATACTGTACTTGGAGCACAGCAATGAGACCTGTTGCAAAGCATTGCATAAAAAATTGTAATTACACGCCCCTTTTAAACAGGGGCTGAAAAATTGGGCCTTAGGCACTAGGGATGAGCCGAACACCCCCGGGTTCGGTTCGAACCAGAACCTTCGAACGGACCGAAAGTTCGCGCGAATTTTCGAACCCTATACGTTATAATGGACGCGAACGTTCGAAATCAAAAGTGCTAATTACAACGGCCAATATGCATGTTAATGTCATAAAACAGGTTTGGGGACCCGGGTCCTGCCCCAGGGGACATATATCAATGCAAAAAGAACTTTTAAAAACTAACGTTTTTTCGGGAGCAGTCATTTTAATGATGCATAAAGTGAAAAAAAAAAAGTGACATTTTCCTTTAAATATGGTACCTGGGGGGTGTCCAAAGTATGCCTGTGAAGTGGCATGTGTTTCCCGTGTTTAGAACTGTCCTTGCACAAAATGACATTTGTAAAGGAAAAAAAGAAGCCATTTAAAACCACTTGCGGCTTTAGGTTTGATCTTAAGTAGAATCTGAACAGGTACATTATGAAGTGTAGCTCCATCCCAAAAAAATCTATTTTTAAGCTTTTTGGAGAACATAGGGAGGGGTTATCACCCCTGTAACATTTGCTGTCTTTGCACATCTGTTCAGAACATGTCACCTCACTTTCCGTCCCAATGACAAATGTTTTTGGAAAAAGTGGGGTTTTAATTGAAACAAGGATTGGTGATAAAGTATCAGTAGAGAGGAGATACCTTTTTCCCAAATTAAATCTAACAGGATAGAATTTCCCTTCCTAGGGGTAGATTTCCTCTCACTTCCTGTTTTCTCTTTCCATTTTCAAGTAGGAGTCGTTTGTAAGTTGGATGTTTGAAAGTAGGGGCCTGGCGTATATACTCTGCAGAAATTTGCCCTATTAGATGTTGGTGTAGCCACAAGACTGGTGGGCACAGGAATGGGCCCTGCTGTGAGTTAATAGATCAAGATTTGTAATTGCATGCACCTGTTGAACAGGGCAGAAAAATTGGGCCTTTGGCGGTGGTGGTGGACGGTGTTGCCACAAGACTGTAGGCCCTCATAGTTACTCTTGGTGGGCGCAGGAATGGGCCCTGCTGTGAGTTATTAGATCAAGATTTGTAATTGCAAGCACCTGATGAACAGGGCAGAAAAATTGGGCCTTTGGCGGTGGTGGTGGACGGTGTTGCCACAAGACTGCAGGCCCTCATAGTTACTCTTGGTGGGCGCAGGAATGGGCCCTGCTGTGAACTATTAGATCAAGATTTGTAATTACCCGCCCCTGTTAAACAGGGGCTGAAAAATTGTGCCTTAGGCACTGGTGCTGGTGCCACAACACTGCAACCCGGCCCTCACAGATACTGTACTTGGAGCACAGCAGTCACACGTGTTGCGAAGCATTTTTTTAAAAAATTGTAAGTACACGCCCCTGTTAAACAGGGGCTGAAAAATTGTGCCTTAGGCACTGGTGCCACAACACTGCAACACGGCCCTCACAGAGACTGTACTTGGAGCACAGCAGTCACACGTGTTGCGAAGCATTTTTTTAAAAAATTGTAAGTACACGCCCCTGTTAAACAGGGGCTGAAAAATTGTGCCTTAGGCACTGGTGCCACAACACTGCAACACGGCCCTCACAGAGACTGTACTTGGAGCACAGCAGTCACACGTGTTGCGAAGCATTTTTTAAAAAAATTGTAAGTACACGCCCCTGTTAAACAGGGGCTGAAAAATTGTGCCTTAGGCACTGGTGCTGGTGCCACAACACTGCAACACGGCCCTCACAGAGACTGTACTTGGAGCACAGCAGTCACACGTGTTGCGAAGCATTTTTTTTAAAAATTGTAAGTACACGCCCCTGTTAAACAGGGGCTGAAAAATTGTGCCTTAGGCACTGGTGTGGTGGCATGGATCATTGAGGAGGAGGAAGAGGATAGTCAGTGAACATAAGAGGACAGTCACTCAGCATCAGCATAGGCAGTCTTGAAGGGATGTGACATTAAAAATTATTCGGTTATATCCGCCTCAGGTGCCTGGTAGCTGGTGGTGATCCAAGACTGATTCATTTTGATGAAGGTCAGTCGATCAACCGAGGCGGTGGACAGGCGCACCCTATGATCAGTCACAAATCCTCCAGCAGCACTGAATGTGCGTTCGGAAAGAACGCTGGAGGCAGGACAGGCCAGTAGCTCAATTGCATACTGTGCAAGCTCTGGCCAGTGATCCATCCTCAGGACCCAGTAAGCCAGAGGATTTTCGGTGGGAAAGGTGTCCAAGTCTGACCTTGCCCCAAGGTATTCCTGCACCATGTATATCAGACGCTGGCGATGGTTGCTGGAACCGATCATACCTTGGGGCTGCGGACTAAAAAATTGTCTGAACGCATCGGTCAGACGTCCACCTTCCCCACCGCTCCTTCTGCCACTGACCGAAGCCTCAGCAACTCGTCGCCCAGGACCAGGAGTTTGTAGCCTCCCAGTTTCTGGGAACGCGTTGCACAGACCTTTCTGCAAGGCCTCCCTGAGATGTCTCATCCTCTGCTCCCTCTGCGACGGCAAGATAAGGTCCGCAACCTTACCCTTGTACCGCGGATCAAGGAGAGTGGCCAGCCAGTAATGGTCCCTCTCCTTGATCCGAAGAACACGAGGATCCTTCCGCAGGCTTTGCAGGATCAGGGAGGCCATGCAGCGTAGGTTAGCTGAGGCATTCGGTCCGGAGTCTTCTGGGTCACTGAGGATGACATGATCGCCAGCCACCTCCTCCCAGCCACGTACAAGTCCACTGGCTTGTTGGGACTGTACATCATCCCTAAAAGACTGCTGCTGCTGATGCTGAGTGCCAGGCTCCACCTCCATGCTCACACAATCCTCCTCCTCCTCCTCCTCCTCCTCCTCCTCATCCTCTTCCTGTGTGATGGGTGGGACAGAAGGAACACTGTCCGGATAAAGGGGGCCTTGAGAGGCAAGGAAGTCCTCCTCTTCCTGCCTCTGTTCTGCCTCAAGTGCCCTGTCCATGATCCCACGCAGCGTATGCTCCAACAGGTGGACAAGAGGGACAGTGTCACTGATGCATGCACTGTCACTGCTCACCATCCTCGTGGCCTCCTCAAATGGTGAGAGGACAGTGCATGCATCCCTGATCATGCTCCACTGACGTGGGGAAAAAAAACCAAGCTCCCCTGACCCTGTCCTGGTGCCGTAGTCGCAAAGGTACTCATTGATGGCCCTCTGCTGCGTGTGCAGTCGCTGCAGCATGGCCAACGTTGAGTTCCACCTGGTGGGCATGTCAGATATTAGGCGGTTCTTGGGCAGGTTCAGCTCCTTTTGCAGCTCAGTCAGCCGAGCACTGGCATTATAAGATCGGCGGAAATGCACACAGACTTTCCTGGCCTGCCTCAGGACATCCTGTAAGCCTGGGAACCTGCCCAAGAACCGCTGCACCACCAGGTTGAGGACGTGAGCCATGCAGGGCACATGGGTGAGCTGCCCCTGTCGCAGGGCGGAGAGGAGGTTGGTGCCATTGTCAGAAACGACCATTCCTGGCTTAAGCTGACGTGGCGTCAACCACCTCTCGGCCTGCCCCTGCAGAGCTGCCAGAACCTCTGGCCCAGTGTGGCTCCTGTCCCCCAAACACACCAGCGCAAGCACGGCATGGCATCTTTTTGCCTGCGTACTTGCGTAGCCCCTTGTACGCCTACGGAGCACCGCTGGTTCCAAGGACAGAGCACTGGAGGAAGAAGAAGAGGAGGGGGTGGAGGAGAGAGGTGTGTCACAACCAGTAGCAGTAGTCGCGTTTTGGAGGCGTGGTGGCGGAACAACCTCCAACACTACTGCACCTTGTCCTGCATCCCTCCCAGCTGCCAATAGAGTGACCCAATGGGCCGTGAAAGAAAGGTACCGTCCCTGTCCATGCCTGCTGGACCATGAGTCAGCGGTAATATGCACCTTACCGCTGACCGCCCTGTCCAGCGAGGCATGGACATTGCCCTCCACATGCCGGTAGAGAGACGGAATCGCCTTCCGCGAGAAAAAGTGGCGTTTGGGAACCTGCCACTGAGGAACCGCACATTGAACAAACTCACGGAAGGGGGCCGAGTCTACCAACTGAAAAGGCAGCAGTTGAAGTGCTAGCAATTTAGCAAGGCTAGCATTCAACCGCTGGGCATGTGGATGGCTGGGAGTGTACTTCTTTCTACGGTCCAGCAGCTGGGGCAGGGAAATTTGCCTGCTGCATTCGGACGTCGGTGTACTGCAAGTACTTGGTTGTGACACACCGAATTCTACACCTTCAGTCCTCTCAGAGCAGCTTTCAGAGAGGACTGAAGGTGTAGTGGGGATGGAGATCCCAGCTGAGGAGGAGCAAGGAGAGGTCCGCTTAGTTCTTTGGTGTGGGTCTTTTATGTGTGCCTGCCAACGAGCTGCATGGCAGGTCGCCATATGTCTGGTCATGCTTGTGGTGCCCAAGCGGCTGATGTTTTGGCCACGCGAGATACGCTTGAGACAAATATTGCAAATAGCAGTGGTGCGATCTGCTGCACTCGTCTCAAAAAAGGCCCACACCAAAGAACTTTTCTGATAACGTGCAGAGGCAGCGCCCTGCACAGGCGGAGCTCTGCGGTGTTGTACAGTTGCTGTGCTGGCCTCTACCTGGCCTCCAGGGGGCATCCTGCCTCGTTGGACATGTGACGCCGCATCCTCCTCCTCCTCGTCCTCCTCCTCATCCTCTCTCCCTTGAGGCACCCACGTGGAGTCAGTGACCTCATCATCCCCTCCCTCTTCACCACTAGAGCAAACCTGGCAGTAAGCTGCAGCTGGTGGAACTGTACTGCCAGATTCCTCAAGCTGGGTATCGTCATCCGAGCCTTCGAATCGTTGGGCATCCTCCTGGAGCATGTACCCAACACTGTGCTCAAAGAGTTCGGGGGACTCCTCAGGAGGACATGGTGGGTCTAGGGAAGGGGTGGCTGATGATGCTCTGTCAGTACCCTGAGCCTGGGTGAGAGAGGATGAGGAGGATGAGGAGGGCTTGGTCATCCATTCTACCAAGCCTTCAGCATGATGCGGCTCCACATGTCCAGCTGCCGAAAACAAAGACGCGCGTGTCCCATGGCCACGTGCTGATGACGATGCACGACCACGTCCACGTCCACGGCCACGTCCACTAGAAACAGAGCCTGCCTGCCCTGTGTTCTTGGCTCTGCACGCTCTGCCTCCCCTTGGCGGTCTTCCAGCCATTGTAGTCGGTAGTCCTGTGGGTGCTGCTGAGAAGAAAATATAGGAGCTCTGTGTGATGCCACTAACACACTAGAAGTCCTATGGGTGCTTCTGCAAAGAAAATAGAGGAGCTCTGTGTGATGCCACTAACACACTAGAAGTCCTGTGGGTGCTTATGCAAAGAAAATAGAGGAGCTCTGTGTGATGCCACTAACACACTAGAAGTCCTGTGGGTGCTTCTGCAAAGAAAATAGAGGAGCTCTGTGTGATGCCACTAACACACTAGAAGTCCTATGGGTGCTTCTGCAAAGAAAATAGAGGAGCTCTGTGTGATGCCACTAACACACTAGAAGTCCTGTGGGTGCTTCTGCAAAGAAAATAGAGGAGCTCTGTGTGGTGCCACTAACACACTAGAAGTCCTGTGGGTGCTTATGCAAAGAATATATAGGAGCTCTGTGTGATGCCACTAACACACTAGAAGTCCTATGGGTGCTTCTGCAAAGAAAATAGAGGAGCTCTGTGTGATGCCACTAACACACTAGAAGTCCTGTGGGTGCTTATGCAAAGAATATATAGGAGCTCTGTGTGATGCCACTAACACACTAGAAGTCCTATGGGTGCTTCTGCAAAGAAAATAGAGGAGCTCTGTGTGATGCCACTAACACACTAGAAGTCCTGTGGGTGCTTCTGCAAAGAAAATAGAGGAGCTCTGTGTGGTGCCACTAACACACTAGAAGTCCTGTGGGTGCTTATGCAAAGAATATATAGGAGCTCTGTGTGATGCCACTAACACACTAGAAGTCCTATGGGTGCTTCTGCAAAGAAAATAGAGGAGCTCTGTGTGATGCCACTAACACACTAGAAGTCCTGTGGGTGCTTCTGCAAAGAAAATAGAGGAGCTCTGTGTGGTGCCACTAACACACTAGAAGTCCTGTGGGTGCTTATGCAAAGAATATATAGGAGCTCTGTGTGATGCCACTAACACACTAGAAGTCCTATGGGTGCTTCTGCAAAGAAAATAGAGGAGCTCTGTGTGATGCCACTAACACACTAGAAGTCCTGTGGGTGCTGCTGAGAAGAATATATAGGAGCTCTGTGTGATGCCACTAACACACTAGAAGTCCTATGGGTGCCTCTGCAAAGAAAATAGAGGAGCTCTGTGTGATGCCACTAACACACTAGAAGTCCTGTGGGTGCTTCTGCAAAGAAAATAGAGGAGCTCTGTGTGGTGCCACTAACACACTAGAAGTCCTGTGGGTGCTTCTGCAAAGAAAATAGAGGAGCTCTGTGTGGTGCCACTAACACACTAGAAGTCCTGTGGGTGCTTATGCAAAGAATATATAGGAGCTCTGTGTGATGCCACTAACACACTAGAAGTCCTATGGGTGCTTCTGCAAAGAAAATAGAGGAGCTCTGTGTGATGCCACTAACACACTAGAAGTCCTGTGGGTGCTTCTGCAAAGAAAATAGAGGAGCTCTGTGTGGTGCCACTAACACACTAGAAGTCCTGTGGGTGCTTATGCAAAGAATATATAGGAGCTCTGTGTGATGCCACTAACACACTAGAAGTCCTATGGGTGCTTCTGCAAAGAAAATAGAGGAGCTCTGTGTGATGCCACTAACACACTAGAAGTCCTGTGGGTGCTGCTGAGAAGAATATATAGGAGCTCTGTGTGATGCCACTAACACACTAGAAGTCCTATGGGTGCCTCTGCAAAGAAAATAGAGGAGCTCTGTGTGATGCCACTAACACACTAGAAGTCCTGTGGGTGCTTCTGCAAAGAAAATAGAGGAGCTCTGTGTGGTGCCACTAACACACTAGAAGTCCTGTGGGTGCTTATGCAAAGAAAATAGAGGAGCTCTGTGTGATGGGACTAACACACTTCAAGTCCTATAGGTGCTTCTGGGAACAAAATATAGCTCTGTGTGTGTAATGGGACTAACACACTTCAAGTCCTATAGGTGCTTCTGGGAACAAAATATAGCTCTGTGTGTGTAATGGGACTAACACACTTCAAGTCCTATAGGTGCTTCTGGGAACAAAATATAGCTCTTTGTGTGTAATGGGACTAACACACTTCAAGTCCTATAGGTGCTTCTGGGAACAAAATATAGCTCTGTGTGTGTAATGGGACTAACACACTTCAAGTCCTATAGGTGCTTCTGGGAACAAAGTATAGCTCTTTGTGTGTAATGGGACTAACACACTTCAAGTCCTATAGGTGCTTCTGGGAACAAAATATAGCTCTGTGTGTGTAATGGGACTAACACACTTCAAGTCCTATAGGTGCTTCTGGGAACAAAATATAGCTCTGTGTGTGTAATGGGACTAACACACTTCAAGTCCTATAGGTGCTTCTGGGAACAAAATATAGCTCTGTGTGTGTAATGGGACTAACACACTTCAAGTCCTATAGGTGCTTCTGGGAACAAAATATAGCTCTTTGTGTGTAATGGGACTAACACACTTCAAGTCCTATAGGTGCTTCTGGGAACAAAATATAGCTCTGTGTGTGTAATGGGACTAACACACTTCAAGTCCTATAGGTGCTTCTGGGAACAAAATATAGCTCTTTGTGTGTAATGGGACTAACACACTTCAAGTCCTATAGGTGCTTCTGGGAACAAAATATAGCTCTGTGTGTGTAATGGGACTAACACACTTCAAGTCCTATAGGTGCTTCTGGGAACAAAGTATAGCTCTTTGTGTGTAATGGGACTAACACACTTCAAGTCCTATAGGTGCTTCTGGGAAGAAAATATAGCTCTGTGTGTGTAATGGGACTAACACACTTCAAGTCCTATAGGTGCTTCTGGGAACAAAGTATAGCTCTTTGTGTGTAATGGGACTAACACACTTCAAGTCCTATAGGTGCTTCTGGGAACAAAATATAGCTCTGTGTGTGTAATGGGACTAACACACTTCAAGTCCTATAGGTGCTTCTGGGAACAAAATATAGCTCTGTGTGTGTAATGGGACTAACACACTTCAAGTCCTATAGGTGCTTCTGGGAACAAAATATAGCTCTGTGTGTGTAATGGGACTAACACACTTCAAGTCCTATAGGTGCTTCTGGGAACAAAATATAGCTCTGTGTGTGTAATGGGACTAACACACTTCAAGTCCTATAGGTGCTTCTGGGAACAAAATATAGCTCTTTGTGTGTAATGGGACTAACACACTTCAAGTCCTATAGGTGCTTCTGGGAACAAAATATAGCTCTGTGTGTGTAATGGGACTAACACACTTCAAGTCCTATAGGTGCTTCTGGGAACAAAATATAGCTCTTTGTGTGTAATGGGACTAACACACTTCAAGTCCTATAGGTGCTTCTGGGAACAAAAATATAGCTCTGTGTGTGTAATGGGACTAACACACTTCAAGTCCTATAGGTGCTTCTGGGAACAAAGTATAGCTCTTTGTGTGTAATGGGACTAACACACTTCAAGTCCTATAGGTGCTTCTGGGAACAAAATATAGCTCTGTGTGTGTAATGGGACTAACACACTTCAAGTCCTATAGGTGCTTCTGGGAACAAAGTATAGCTCTTTGTGTGTAATGGGACTAACACACTTCAAGTCCTATAGGTGCTTCTGGGAACAAAATATAGCTCTTTGTGTGTAATGGGACTAACACACTTCAAGTCCTATAGGTGCTTCTGGGAACAAAATATAGCTCTGTGTGTGTAATGGGACTAACACACTTCAAGTCCTATAGGTGCTTCTGGGAACAAAATATAGCTCTGTGTGTGTAATGGGACTAACACACTTCAAGTCCTATAGGTGCTTCTGGGAACAAAATATAGCTCTGTGTGTGTAATGGGACTAACACACTTCAAGTCCTATAGGTGCTTCTGGGAAGAAAATATAGCTCTGTGTGTGTAATGGGACTAACACACTTCAAGTCCTATAGGTGCTTCTGGGAACAAAATATAGCTCTGTGTGTGTAATGGGACTAACACACTTCAAGTCCTATAGGTGCTTCTGGGAAGAAAATATAGCTCTGTGTGTGTAATGGGACTAACACACTTCAAGTCCTATAGGTGCTTCTGGGAAGAAAAATATAGCTCTGTGTGTGTAATGGGACTAACACACTTCAAGTCCTATAGGTGCTTCTGGGAACAAAATATAGGAGCTCTGCCTGCCTGCCACGAACACACTACAAGTCCTATAGGTGCTTCTGGTAACAAAATATAGGAGCTCTGCCTGCCTGCCACTAACACACTACAAGTCCTATAGGTGCTTCTGGTAACAAAATATAGGAGCTCTGCCTGCCTGCCACTAACACACTACAAGTCCTATAGGTGCTTCTGGTAACAAAATATAGGAGCTCTGCCTGCCTGCCACTAACACACTACAAGTCCTATAGGTGCTTCTGGTAACAAAATATAGGAGCTCTGCCTGCCTGCCACGAACACACTACAAGTCCTATAGGTGCTTCTGGTAACAAAATATAGGAGCTCTGCCTGCCTGCCACTAACACACTACAAGTCCTATAGGTGCTTCTGGTAACAAAATATAGGAGCTCTGCCTGCCTGCCACGAACACACTACAAGTCCTATAGGTGCTTCTGGTAACAAAATATAGGAGCTCTGCCTGCCTGCCACTAACACACTACAAGTCCTATAGGTGCTTCTGGTAACAAAATATAGGAGCTCTGCCTGCCTGCCACGAACACACTACAAGTCCTATAGGTGCTTCTGGTAACAAAATATAGGAGCTCTGCCTGCCTGCCACGAGCACACTACAAGCCCCTCTTTGTCAATCAATCTTTGTAACTGAATCTATCTAACTCAATCTCTGTAAGTGAATCTATCTAACTATCTCAATGCAGCAGAGTGTCACAGAATCTGCCTGCTCAATCTGCGCCGGAACAGCATGTGACCGGCGCAGACGGCGTGGCGGCGGTTTATAGGGGGGGGGGCGTGTACTACAGCCCCTGAGCTGTAATTGGCTACAGGCGTCCTGCCTGTAGCCAATTATGGCTCTTCGATTTTCCGGGGCTGTGATTGGCCAAGCATGCGGGGTCACAGTGCATGCTTGGCCAATCATCAGCCAGCAATGCACTGCGTCGGCCGCGCCGGCCGCAATGCATTGCGGGGCCGCTCGCATCACACGAACGTGATGCGAGCGGCCAAAATAGTTCTGGGCTCGCAGAGCGAGCGAACGCCCGGTGCTCGATGCGAACGTGGGTTCGCATCGAGCACCGGGCCCATCCTTAAACCGCTTCCCGACCGCCTCCTGCACATATACGTCGGCAGAATGGCACGGCTGGGCAAAACCACGTACCGGTACGTGGCCCTTTAAGAGCCCAGCCGTGGGTCGCGCGCGACCCGGTCGGGAGCTCTGTGACCACGGCCGCGGGACCAGCGAACCCGATCGCCGCTGGTGTCCCGCGATCGGGTCACAGTGCTGAAGAACGGGGAGAGGTCTGTGTAAACAAACCTCTCCCCGTGCTTCCTACACTGCCTGTCACTGATCGGCTGTTCCCTGTCATCGGAAAAGGTGATCAGTGACGTCAGACATCAGCCATGCCCCCTACTGTAAAAAAAAACAAAAAAAAAACACACACACACGTCACACTAACTCCTCCCCGCCCCCTAGTGGTTAACTCCTTCACTGCCACTGTCATTTACATAGGAATCAGTGCATTTAAATAGCACGGATTTCTGTATAAATGACAAAATGTGTCAAAAATGTCCGATGTGTCCGCCATAATGTCGCACAATACAATACAATACACAATAAAAATCGCTGATCGCCGCCATTACTAGTAAAAAAAAATATTAATAAAAATGCTATAAAACTATCCCCTATTTTGTAAACGCTATAACTTTTGCGCAAACCAATCAATAATCGCTAATTGCGATTTTTTTTTACCAAAAATATGTAGAAGAATACGTATCAGCCTAAACTGAGGGAAAAAAAAGTTTTTTTTATATATTTTCTGGGGATATTTATTATAGTAAAAAGTAAAAAAATATTGCATTTTTTTCAAAATTGTCGCTCTTTTTGTTTATAGCGCAAAAAATAAAAACCGCAGGGGCAATCAAATACCACCAAAAGAAAGCTCTGTTTGTGGGAAAAAAAGGACGCCAATTTTGTTTGGGAACCACGTCGCACGACCGCGCAATTGTCAGTTAAAGCGACGCAGTGCCGAATCGCAAAAAGGGGCCTGGTCCTTTGGCTGCAAATTGGTCCGGGGCTGAAGTGATTAAACAGGGGCTGAAAAATTGGGCCTTAGCCACTGGTGGTGGCACCCAGAAACAAAAGTGTTCTTCCAAACTATCATCAGGATCATTGAGGAGGAAGAGGATAGTCAGTCAACATAACAGGACAGTCACTCAGCATCAGCATAGGCAGTCTTGAAGGGATGTGACATTTCAAAATAAATTATTGTCACATTTCAAAATAAATTATTCTGTTATATCAGCTTCAGGTGCCTGGTAGCTGGTGGTGATCCAAGACTGATTCATCTTTATGAAGGTCAGTCGATCAACCGAGTCGGTGGACAGGCGCACCCTGTGATCGGTGACAAAGCCTCCAGCAGCACTGAATGTGCGTTTCGAAAAAACGCTGGATGCAGGACAGGCCAGTAGCTCAATTTCATACTGTGCAAGCTCTGGCCAGTGATCCATCCTCAAGACCCAGTAAGCCGGAGGATTTTTGGTGGGAAAGGTGTCCAAGTCTGATCTTGCCCCTAGGTATTCCTGCACCATGTATATCAGACGCTGGCGATGGTTTCTGGAACCGATCATACCTTGGGACTGCAGACTAAAAAAATTGTCTGAACGCATCGGTCAGGCGTCCACCTTCCCCACCGCTCCTTCTGCTACTGACCGAAGCCTCAGCAACTCGTCGTCCAGGACCAGGAGTTTGTAACCTCCCAGTCTCTGTGAACGCGTTGCACAGACCTTTCTGCAAGGCCTCCCAGAGATGTCTCATCTGCTCCTTCTGCGACGGCAAGATAAGGTCCGTAACCTTACCCTTGTACCGCGGATCAAGGAGAGTGGCCAGCCAGTAATGGTCCCTCTCCTTGATCCGAAGAATACGAGGATCCTTCCGCAGGCTTTGCAGGTTCAGCTGAGGCATTCGGTCCGGAGTCTTCTGGGTCACTGAGGACGACATGATCCACAGCCACCTCCTCCCAGCCACGTACAAGTCCACCGGTTTCTTGGGACTGTAAATCATCCCTAAAAGACTGCTGCTGTTGATGCTGAGTGCCAGGCTCCACCTCCATGCTGACACAATCTTCCTCCTCCTCTTCCTCATCCTGTGTGATGGGTGGGAGAGAAGGAACACTGTCTGGATAAGGGGGCCTTGAGAGGCAAGGAAGTCCTCCTCTTCCTGCCTCTGTTCTGCCGCAAGTGCCCTGTCCATTATTCCACGCAGCGTATGCTCCAACAGGTGGACAAGAGGTACAGTGTCACTGATGCATGCACTGTCACTGCTCACCATCCTCGTGGCCTCCTCAAATGGTGACAGGGCAGTGCATGCATCCCTGATCATGCTCCACTGGCGTGATGAAAAAAATCTGAGCTCCCCTGACCCTGTCCTGGTGCCGTAGTCGCACAGGTACTCATTGATGGCCCTCTGCTGCGTGTGCAGTCGCTGCAGCATGGCCAACGTGGGCATGTCACATATAAGGCGGTTCTTGGGCAGGTTCAACTCTTTTTGCAGCTCAGTCAGCCGAGCACTGGCATTATATGATCGGCGGAAATGCACACAGACGTTCCTGGCATGCCTCAGGACATCCTGTAAGCCTGGGTACCTGCCCAAGAACCGCTGCACCACCAGGTTAAGGACGTGAGCCATACAGGGCACATGGGTCAGTTTTCCCTGTCGCAGGGCAGAGAGGAGGTTGGTGCCATTGTCACAAACCATCATTCCTGGCTTAAGCTGGCATGGCGTCAACCACCTCTCGGCCTGCCCCTGCAGAGCTGACAGAACCTCTGCCCCAGTGTGGCTCCTGTCCCCCCAAACACACCAGCGCAAGCACGGCATGGCATCTTTTTGCCTGCGTACTCGCGTAGCCCCTTGGACGCCTACGGAGCACCGCTGGTTCTGAGGACAGAGCACTCGAAGAGGCCATGGAGGAAGAAGAAGAGGAGGGGGTGGAGGAGAGAGGTGTGTCACAATCAGTAGAAGCATTTTGGAGGCGTGGTGGCGGAACAACCTCCAACACTACTTCACCTTGTCCTGCATCCTTCCCAGCTGCCAAAAGAGTGACCCAATGGGCCGTGAAAGATAGGTAACGTCCCTGTCCATGCCTGCTGGACCATGAGTCATCGGTAATATGCACCTTACCGCTGACCGCCCTGTCCATCGAGGCCAAGAAATTGCCTTCCCCATGCCGGTAGAGAGCCGGAATCGCCTTCCGTGACAAAAAGTGGCGTTTGGGAACCTGCCACTGAGGAACCGCACATTGCACAAACTCACGGAAGGGGGCCGAGTCTACCAACTGAAAAGGCAGCAGTTGAAGTGCTAGCAATTTAGCCAAGCTAGCATTCAACCGCTGGGCATGTGGATGGCTGGGAGTGAACTTCTTTCGACGGTCCAGCAGCTGGGGCAGGGAAATTTGCCTGGTACAATCGGACGTCGGTGTAGGGCTAGCAGAGTCCCCGCAAGTACTTGGCTGTGACACACCTAATTCTACACCTTCATTCCTCTCAGTGCAGCTTTCAGAGAGGACTAAAGGTATAGTGGGGTTGGAGATCCCAGCTGATGAGGAGCAAGGAGAAGTCCGCTTTGTTCTTTGGTGTGGGTCTTTAAGGTGCGCTTGCCAACGAGCTGCATGGCAGGTCAACATATGTCTGGTCATACTTGTGGTGCCCAAGCAGCTGATGTTTTGGCCACGCGAGATACGCTTGAGACATATGTTGCAAATAGCAGCGGTGCGACCTGATGCACTCGTCTCAAAAAAGGACCACACCAAAGAACTTTTGTTATAACATGCAAAGGCAGCGCCCTGCACAGGCGGAGCTCTGCGGTGTGATTCAGTTGGTGTGCTGCCCTCAACCTGGCCCCCGGAAGGCATCCTGCCTTGTTGATGTGCCGCCTCCTCGTCCTCCTCCTCTCTCCGTTCAGGCACCCACGTGGAGTCAGTGACCTCATCATCCCATCCCTCTTCACCACTGGAGCAAACCTGGCAGTATGCTGCAGCTGGTGGAACATGACTGCCAGATTGCTGTCCTTGAGCATCCCCTCTCTCTGCGCTCACGCTACTGCCTTCCTCTAGCTGGGTATCATCATCGGAGCCTTCAAAACACTGGGCATCCTCCTGGAGCATGTACCCAACACTGTGCTCAAACAGTTCGGGGGACTCCTCAGGAGGACATGGTGGGTCTAGGTAGGGGTGACTGATGACATTGAGTACGCGTTGGCAGCTGCTTTGCCAGTACCCTGAACCTGGGTGAGAGAGGATGAGGAGGATGAGGAGGGCTTGGTCATCCACTCTACCAAGCCTTCAGCATGATGCGGCTCAACATGTCCAGCTGCCGAAAATAAGGACAAGCATGTCCCATGGCCACGTGCTGATGACGATGCACCGCGTCCACGACCAGCACTGTTGACTCTAGACACAGAGCCTGCTTGCCCTGTTTGCTTTGCTCGCGACTGTCTGCCTCTCCTTGTTGGCCTTTAAGACATTGTAATGGCCTGCAGGGAGAGGGGAAAAAACAGCTATTGGGTAGTGTATATTGTGCTGGAGTCACACAACACACACACTAACTCCTGCAGATGGCTGGATTAGATGACAACAGGGCAGAAGGGCAGATACAGGTTCAGGTTGTATACTGTGCTGTGCTGGACTCACACAGCACACACACACTAACTCCTGCAGATGGCTGTATTGGTAGAGAACAGCACTTTCCCCACACGCAAATGCCTGAGAAGAACACACTATCCCTGCCTATTTTTCCTCTTTCCCTACACTTTCCCCACACAGAAATGATTGCAAAATAGTTCACACTGTCCCTGCCTATCAATCCTCTTTCCCTCAACGCCGGAACACACTACACGAGGCCGCCAGCTTGGCGGCCTTATATAGTGTGGGGCGTGTACTAAACCCCCTGAGCTATAATTGGCCACAGGCATCCTGGCTGTGGCCAATTATTGCTCTCCTCGCTGCTGGCTCTATGATTGGCCAAGCATGCGGGGTCACAGTGCATGCTTGGCCAATCAGCCAGCAATGCACTGCGACTGGTGCAGTGCATCGTGGACCGTTCGCATCACACAAATTTGATGCGAACGGCCCTCAGAGTTCTGAACTCGATGAGCGGACGAACGGCCGATGTTCGATTCGAACATGGGTTTGAATCGAACACCGGGCCCATCCCTACTCCAGTGTGCTATGCACAGAATGATCATCTGGGGGGATTTGTTCGCCCTGCAAACACATTATCAGTTTTAGTAGATGTGCGCTCTTGTCACCCCTGTATGCCTGATCAACATATTTGGGGTGCCATGACGTACACCTGCAGATAGCCTCCCATCCACAAGGAACTGTAGTATAAGGATTCCTATCAGAGGAATTGTAGTCATTGGTTATTGTATATTGTATCATTTATCCTGTGTCACATCCTTATATGGTCATGTCCTCATTTGGTAATTTCCTGTGAGGTCACAAACTTTGTAGGCGGGGATTAGCTGTTGGAGGCAAACCCTCCAGGGCATGGCTTCCTGTTTATGTGCAAATAAAAGCAGACGCATGGCTGAAAAAAGGCAGTGATGCTGAGATGAGGACGTAAGAAGCATGGTCATGTCTGATTATTTGGATGAGTGTGTTTTTAGGTAAGATGCATTATATCATTAGACGGAAATGGGTGCTTATGAGCACAGGAGATATGGCTGTGTGCTCTGCGTACAGCCAAATTTCTACAACACTTTCCACTCCTGTCCACATATGGGGATGGGGCCCGTGTGCACCCCTATGCACACGGCAGTTGTGGTACTCGGTTATTTGGGGAGCCACAGTACATTATGAATATGTCTGAAACCTGGACACACAATTCAAAACCCAGACTATCCGGTTGAATAAGTGCTGATAACCGGCTTCTGTTTACATCCGTGATCAGCTATAGCGCGGTCGGCAAGCGGTTAAAAGAGAAGTTTGGTATTTTTTTTTTTTTTAAATAATACTTACCTAGGTGGATAGAGCATTAATCTAATGCTGCATCTGTCCCCCGCTGGCTCCAAGACTGAGAAACAAGCAAACACCACTGATAAGCAGCAGCAGCAGCAGCAGGCTCAGACTCTAAGCAGCTCTCGGAGACTCTCGCTGAGAGACTAAGCCAGATGCTGGTTCAGGCATCTGGGTGGATCAAGACCATATGGTTGCGATCTCCACAGCCTGGACTGGCCTGCTGAAAATGGGTCACCGGAGTGCACAAAGGGACTGCACTCCTGTGATCCACAGGAGAAGTACAGCCAAACAAGCTTTCCCCATACTTCTCCTTCAACCAGTTCCCTACCGCCGTATTGTAAAATGACCGCGGCAGGAACCGTTCCTCCCTCCGGGTGGGCGTCATATGACGTCCTCGGCTTCCCGGCATTGCAGAGAGCAGGCTCGCCGCATCACTGGGGACCCGATGTGTGTGTCCGGCGGCCGCGATATCCGCCAGGCACCCCCGATTGCTCATCACAGAGCAGGGACGTGGATCTGTGTGTGTAAACACACAGATCCACGTCCTGTCAGGGGAGAGGAGAACTGATCGTATGTTCCTTGTACAGAGGAACACCGATCGGTCTCCTCCCCTCATCAGTCCCCTCCTCCCACAGTTAGAATCACTCCCTAGGACACACATTTAACTTCTGCCGCGCCCCCTAGTGTTAACCCCTTCCCTGCCAGTCACATTTATACAGTAATCGGTGCATTTTTTATAGCACTGATCGCTTTATAAATGTGAATGGTCCCAAAATAGTGTCAAAAGTGTCCGATCTGTCCACCGCAATGTCACAGTCATAATAAATAAAAAAATCCCAGATTGCCGCCATTAGTAGTAAAAAATAAAAATATCTAATAAAAATGACAAATCTATCCCCTATTTTGTTGATGCTATAACTTTTGCGCAAACATATCAATATACACTTATTGGTATTTTTTTTTTACCAAAAATATGTAGAAGAATACATATCGGCCTAAACTGAGGAAAAATGATTTATTTTTTTTTTTTTAAATGGGATATTTATTATAGCAAACATTTATAAATATTGTGTTTTTTTTTTTTTCAAAATTGTGGTTTTTTTTTGGTTCATAGCGCAAAAAATAAAAAAAAACACACAGGTGATCAAATACCACCAAAAGAAAGCTCCATTTGTGGGGGGGAAAAAACAATCAAAATTTAATTTGGGTACAAAGTCGTATGACCATGCAATTGTCATTCAAAGTGTGACAGCGCTGAAAGCTGAAAATTGGCCTGGGCAGGAAGGGGGTGAAAATGCCCTGTATTGAAGTGGTTAAACAGACCACTTTGCAATGCTCATCTATGGAGTGTCTCTAGTGCAGAGGGCAGCCATCTTGGCTTGGTCTGGGTCAATCCTGGATGGACAGTGATTTTCTGCTGCAACAAAGCAAGGAGGGGAGGGTCTGCAAGCTACTGAGAGGGGACAGTCTTAAAGGAGTTGGACTGAGAAAAAGGCTGGACTGCTGGCTGAACAGAACCCATAGCTGACCACAGTCGGGCGAGACCTCAGAGAGGCTGCTCATCGCACAGGACCTTGTCTTAGAGACTTTCGGCCTGGGAAGGTGTGAGGTGCGATTAGGATGCCTGGCAAACAGTGGCGTACCAACGGGGGGCGTCTGCCCCAGGTGCCTCACATTGGGGGGGTATCAGGCCGGCCGGGGGTATCAGGCCGGCACAAAACGTGTGTGCAGATCCACTTTAAGCTCTCACTATGTGCTATATTACATTGTGTGCACACTTACTCATCCACTTTTTTTTTTTATATTTACACTTGGCACAGCTGTCAGGTAATTATGGAAAAAAACTGTTGTTCCACAGCACTTTTGGAACATTGCTCCAGGAAAAAAGTTGCTTAATGTTTGGGATTTGGAATGCATCCCTACCCTGAAGTATAATTAAGGATTAAAAATATTTAACTACTTCAGCCCCGGAAAATGTGGCTGCTGAATGACTGGGCAATTTTTTGCGATTCGGCACTGCGCCGCTATAATTGTTGCTATAACAGTCGTGCGACGTTGCACCCAAACAAAATTTATGTCCTTTTCTCCCACAAACAGAGCTTTCTTTTGGTGGTATTTGATCACCTTTGCGGTTATTTTTTGCACTATAAACAAAAAAAAGAGCGAAAAAAATATATATATATATTTTGTACATTTTGCTATAATAAATATCCCCTTCTTTTAAAAAAAAAGCAATTTTTTTTTTCTCAGTTTAGGCCGATAAGTATTCTACATATTTTTGGTAAAAAAAAAATAAAATTTCAATAAGCTTATATTGATTGGTTTGCTCAAAAGTTATAGCATCTACAAAATAGGGGATAGATTTATAGCATTTTTATTATTATTAATATTTTTTTACCAGTAATGGTGGCGATCTGCGATTTTTTTTTTAATCGAGACTGCAACATTATGGCAGATACATCGGCCAATTTTGACACATTTTTGGGACCATTGACATTTATACAGCGATCAGTGCTATCCAAATGCCTTGATTACTGTAAAAATTTCAGGGGCAGGGTTAACACTAGGGGGCGATCAAGGGGTTAACTGTGTTCCCTGGGAGGCGATTGTAACTGAAGGGGGAGGGGTCTGACTAGAGCAAGTGACAGATCGTGGTTCCTAGCTAAAAGGAACACACGATCTGTCACTCCTCTCAGAACAGAACACAGATTTGTGTGTTTACACACACACACACACACACACACACACACTTCAGTGTTCTGTCTCTCGTGCTTGCGATTGCTCGTGGCCAGCGGTCATTGCGACCGTCAGGCCACGAGCATCCGCATCCCCCGCGGTGCAGCGGGCACGTGTCTGCTATCCCGATCCCGCGAGCCGTTTTATAGCTCTGATGGTTCACGGGATCATGATGACCTGCCGCAGTAAAATGACGGCGGCTGGTCAGCAAGCGGTTAAAGTGGTTGTAAAGGCAGAAGGTTTTTTTTATCTTATTTCATTTTATGCATTAAGATAAAAAGCCTTCTGTGTGTAGCAGCCCCCCTAATACTTACCTGAGTATCCTCTGATCCAGTGATGTTGAACGACAGACTCTCCTGCCTGGAACTCTCCCTCCTCATTGGCTGAGACAGCAGCAAAGTGCCATTGGCTTCCGCTGCTGTCAAAGTCAGTGAAAATTGCATGACCATGCAATTGTCAGTTAGTTAAAGTATGCAGTGCCAAAAAGCATAAAAATGGCCTGGTCATGAAGGTGGGGGAAATTTTCTAGAGGTCAAGTGGTTAAAGTGGTTGTAAAGTCAGAAGGTTTTTTTATCTTATTGTATTCTATGCATTAAGATAAAAAGCCTTATGTGTGTAGCAGACCCCCTAATACTTACCTGAGCTCCACCTAGATCCAGCGATGTTGCAGTAGTGTCTTGGCTGCCAGGGACTCCCCTCACTGGCTGAGACAGCAGCACGGCACCATTGGCTCCCGCTGCTGTCAAAGTCAGACAGCCAATGAGGAGAGAAAGGGGGGCGGGGCCGGGTCATGGCTCTGGGTCTGAATGGACACAGGGAGCTGCGGCTTGGCTCCGGTGCCCCCATCGCAAGCGGTTTGCTGTGGGGGCACTCAACAGGAGTGAGGGACCAGGAGCACAGAAGAGGGAGCAGAGAAAAGGAGGATCGGGGCTGCTCTGTGCAAAACCAACTGCACAAAAGAGGTAAGTATAACATGTTTTTATTAACAAAAAAAATGATGAGACTTTAGTCTCATTTTAACTAAAGAACTCACTAGATATCACGCTGGCAGGTGCAAAATAAAGCTGCTGGCAAAAAACAGTCAAACTATGTAACCAAATAAATGCAAATAATTTGCAGTGCTCTTCGTGATATTGTGAAAACGTAATAAAAACAAAAACCAGCCCGATGACAGTGAAGTCTAAAGGAACAACAAAATATAATCCAGTGACAAATATAAAAAACATAAATGTGTACAAATAATGTGACAGTTCCAATTATTTGTAGAATCACTGCAGCGCTATTACAAAAAAAGTGTTGAGCCAGGACTCGTGGCCACTAGGATGATATGTCACCACCCTTAAAGTGTAAGTAAAGTCAAAATTTTGACTTTCACCTACAGGTAAGCCTATAATGAGGCTTACCTGTAGGTAAAAAAAATATCTCCTAAACCTGTACGGTTTAGGAGTTATTCCCTGTGCAATGCGCCGCTGACTGCAGCGGCGCATGCGCACGGGGGATTCTCAGCTGAAGGGCCGGCAGAATCCGAAGCCTGCCGGGAAGAAGTCTCCCGTGTGCATGCGGTGCATACTAGCTCATTATGCCTTTCCCCTTACAGGTGTATAAAAAAAAAAAAAATGTCAGCAGGTTTACTACTGCTTTAAGAATGGACTCTTACCAGAACAAATGGACCCTATTACAGAGTCAAATTAGCCCATAGATAGTAATCTCATCATAAACAGGGTTGAGCGAACCCGAACTGTAAAGTTCAGGTTCGTACCGGACCTTTGGGTTTTTGGTACCCGAACAATTTACTGTATGTTGGAGTTCGGTGTTTGGCAATGTAATGGCGCTTTTTAAAAAGCTGCAGGGCAGCCAATCAACATTCGTTTAACTTGTGTGCCCTTAGAAGCCATCGCAGCCAAGCCTACTAATGGGATGGCTGTGATTGGCCAGTGCAGCATGTGACCCAGCCTCTATATAAGCTAGAGAGGCACATAGAACAGCACGTCACTCTGCTTTAGATAGTGTAGGGAAAGGTTGCTGCTGCTGCTTTGAGGGAGAGAATGATTCAGAAATCGAATTACTCAGCGATCTACATTGATTTTCTTGTATGGGTGCAGTGCACAATCTTTTTACACTGCCCTGAGCCCAGTGCCAGAGAAAAGATAACTTTTATCCATCTGTTAGTTAGGTTGGCGTCGGCGGGCATTTTATGCAAGCTCAGTGCACATGTTACTGTGAGATATACCCTTTAGATACTGTTGGTCTATTCTGCTATTCTAAAAACACCCATTTAGGGCAAAAAAATAGATTTTGCAGTGTTTTCTGCATATCTGTACGTGTGAGATACACACTTTAGATACTGTTCTTCTATTCTGCTATTCAGAAAAAAAAATTTAGGGCAAACATTTTTTGAATAGCATTTTCTTCATATCTGTAGGTGTGAGATACACCCTTTACATACGGTCGGTGTATTCTGCTATTCAAAAAACACCCATTTAGGGCAAGATCCTAAATTTGAGAAATATGAGGAGAACGTCAAAGAAGGGATGTGGCTCCGGTCGTGGTGCTGCTGGTGGAGCTCCTGTTGCAGGGAGAGGACGTGGTCGATCTGTGCCAGCTACACGCACAAGTGAAACACCTTCCTCAGGTGCGAGTAGGCGACAGAGTCTGCAGCGGTATTTGGTCGGGCATAATGCGGCTCTACGAATGTTGAGGCCAGGACAAGTACAGGCGATAGATTGGGTTGCTGACAGTGCCTCCGGTTCCTTCACATTGTCTCCCACCCAGTCTCCTGATGAAAGATCAGAGTTGGCACCTGCAGCCGATGTCCATCAGTCTTTCACCTCACCCCCTTGCAAATCAGCCAAGCAGTCTGAGCCCCAAATCATGCAGCAGTCTCTTCTGCTTTTTGATGACTCTGTTAGCAGGGTTTCCCAGGGCCATCCACCTAGCCATGCCCCAGAAGTGGAAGAGATTGTGTGCACCGATGCCCAACCACTTATGTTTCATGATGAGTACATCGCAGCACGTCTCGGATGATGACGAAACACAGGTGCCAACTGCTGATGCTTTCGCCATTGTGCAGACCGACAAGGAGGGCAGGGGTGAAGACTGGGTGGAAGATGATGTGGAGGACGAGGAGGTCCTTGACCCCACATGGAATCAACGTCATGCAGGTGACCAGTGTAGTTCGGAGGAAGAGGCGGTGGTCGTACAGAGCCACCAGCACAGCAGAAGAGGGAGCAGGGTGCAAAAGCGGAGCGTCCGTCCCCTAGACAGTACGTCTGCTACTGCCCAACGCAGCAAGGGACCGAGCACACCAAAGCCAGGTCCAAGGAGTTCCCTAGCATGGCAGTTCTTCAGACAATGTGCTGATGACAACACGAGTGGTTTGCACGCTGTGCAATCAGAGCCTGAAGCGAGGCATAAACGTTCTCAACCTGAGCACAACCTGCATGACCAGGCATCTAAGTGCAAAGCACGAGATGCAGTGGAGTAGACACCTCAAAAACCAAGAAAGGTCTCTGGCTCCTCCTGCTTCCTCTTCTGCTGCAGTCTCGGCCTCTTCATCCACCTCTGTAGTGACAGTGGCACCTGCCAACCCGTAAACAGAGGATCTGCCAGCAACACTACCACCTGGGTCACCAACCATCTCCACAATGTCCCATGGAAGCGTTCAGCTCTCTATTTCCCAAACACTGGAGTGAAAGATGAAGTACCCCCCTAGCCACCCGCGATCCCTGGCCCTGAATGCCAGCATTTCAAAATTCCTCGCCTTTGAAATGCTGTCATTCCGTCTGGTGGAGACGCAGAGTTTTAAAAGGCTGATGTCATTGGCTGTCCTACAGTACGTCGTTCCCAGCCGCCACTACTTTTCCAGACGAGCTGTCCCTTCCCTGCACAACCAAGTGGG
>CM053027.1:13350300-13386106 GCA_028564925.1 Lithobates sylvaticus | reverse complement strand
TCTGACCCCCCCCCCCCCTGCTCCTCCCTACCTACTGCCCCATGTCTGACCCCCCCCCCCCTTGCACTCCTCTCCTACATACTGCCCCATGTCTGACCCCCCCCCCCCCTTGCACTCCTCTCCTACATACTGCCCCATGTCTGACCCCCCCCCCCCCCCTTGCACTCCTCTTTTACATACTGCCCCAGGTCTGACCCCCCCGCACTCCTCTCCTATATACTGCTCCACTCCAGACCCCCTGCACTCACTGGCTGCCATCATACATTCACCCTCCATATCTTTACCTAGAGCTAACTCTCCCATGTCTCTTGTGCATTCTGTACACTTATACCCTCTACAGACTCCTTCATCACACCCTCCACACTCCTCTCTCTCCTGCATACTGCCCACAATAATACCCTCCATACTCCTTCATCGCACCCTCTACACACTCCTTCATCGCACCCTCTCTACACACTCCTTCATCACACCCTCTACACACTCCTTCATCACACCCTCTACACACTCCTTCATCACCCTCCACACTCCTCTCTCTCCTGCATACTGCCCACAATAATACCCTCCATACTCCTTCATCTCACCCTCTACACACTCCTTCATCGCACCCTCTACACACTCCTTCATCACACCCTCTACACACTCCTTCATCACACCCTCTACACACTCCTTCATCACACCCTCTACACACTCCTTCATCACACCCTCTACACACTCCTTCATCGCACCTCCTCTACACACTCCTTCATCGCACCCTCTACACACTCCTTCATCGCACCTCCTCTACACACTCCTTCATCGCACCCTCTACACACTACTTCATCGCACCCTCTACACATTCCTTCATCGCACCCTCTACACACTCCTTCATGGCACCCTCTACACACTCCTTCATCGCACCCTCTCTACACACTCCTTCATCGCACCCTCTACACATTCCTTCATCACACCCTCTACACACTCCTTCATCGCACCCTCTACACACTCCTTCATCGCACCTCCTCTAGAGGTGTCCAAACTTTTTTCAAGAGGGCCAGATTTGATGAAGTGAAAATGCGTGAGGGCCGACCATTTTGCCTGACATTTTTTAAACCAATAAAATTTGGTCTAAGTGTGTTTGTTCGAGCGCTAATACATTGCCCAACAAGAATTCTCTTGCTTTTGTCGCACTCGCTCCTGACACACAGACGAATGCTCTGCTCTTTAGGGGTACCGTTAATTATAAATGGTACCCCACACATTGGAAAACGTTGGGGTGCTTTTGGTGCAGTGCAATTAAAAAAAAAAAAAAAGGTTGGGGACTTCTTTCCCTGCCGTTTTGTGGGTAGGGGACAGCCCATTGAAATGAATGGGTGATCATACAAGACAGCAGCAGTCACAAGATGTGAACCAAGAGCTTGTTCACATGTCAGGTTGGAGGGGGCAGTAAAACCACATGGTTAAGCTGTTTTTTACCACCCAACTTCTCCCCCTTTAGCTGAGAGGGGAGCAGTGGGTATAAACATGCTGTGGCAGAGCTGGAGGTACAACAGGGTGAGTTTGGGGCTGCACTGCAACTACCGCAACTGTGTGCCATTTGCAAGAAGTTGCGATTTATAGAGTGATGCTGGAATTTTATAGGCTTAAAACAGGGTGGTGAGGAGGCAAAATAATGCCTCTTTACCGCCTGTCAAAGCCTCTGAAAAGCATTGATTCATGTGCTTGGATTGCTTTTTCAGAGGAGCAGCAGTCCTGGCTGATATCACAAACAAGACTACAAATGCAAGTTCTGATGGGTACAGTATAATGGGGAATGGGGTAGGGGGGGGGTCCGGATTAAAGTACCATAATTATCCAGCACAACTGGATACCATACAGAAACGCACACATAGACATGTACAGGACAACACACATACTACACATGCATACATAGACACATGTACATGGAACAAGCCAATGATACATGACCATGGAAACTACGACAATGCATGACTGTAATCACCCATGCGCACAGACCACATGTACAAGGACAACATACAGACAACGTCATGGACACAATACTACAGGACACATGTACATGGACACCACATATCAGGGCCACAATGTACAAGGAACTAGACTGATCACACCTGGGACACCTACAGATCACATGGTCAGTGGGGACCCACATACAGACACTCTGTACATGGACACACATTACAGGACGACAGTTGTACATGGACAACATACAGGGGACACCTGTAGCAATGGACACACATACAGACAATGATACAGACAAATGTACATGGACACACATACAGACACATTGTACAAGGGACACATACAGACACATAACTATGGACACCAGCATGAATCAGGACACCATGTAGACACACTTACAGACACATGTACATGGACCACACATACAGACACTTATGCTACACACAAACGAAAAAATACAGCATACTACACCTTACATGCACTCAACGACAAACAATAAGGCCATAACATTACAACACACACAACTACCCCACATAACACACCCACAATTAACTGAAACACTTACATACAAACACACTGCCCAAAACCACATACATACACCATCACAAAACTTCACAACATACAGACCTTTACATGGACACACATAGACCGCAACATGTCCAGGACCCACTCATGCACAACTGCACCGGACACACATGAATAAAGCCCTTTTAAAAACAATATTAGCTTCTTTGCATAGTACTGTACCTTTCCAGCTTCCTCATTCAGCGATATACAGTAGGGGTTAACTGCACTTAGGGGAAGCAGAGAGCACAGCACTCCTCTGCACTTTACTTTCACTTTTGAGGCTGACGGAGCTTCTCACACAGTGCCGATGATCGGCAGGGGATCGCTCATCTGACAGCCCTGATCCCGCAGCACACTAGTTGTGAGAGGCTGGTTTAGATAACCAGGCGGGCCGTTCAAAACCGGACCGCGGGCCGCGATTGGCCCGCGGGCCGGACTTTGGACATGCCTGCTCTACACATTCCTTCATCGCACCCTCTACACACTCCTTCATCGCACCCTCTACACACTCCTTCATCGCACCCTCTACACACTCCTTCATCACACCCTCTACACACTCCTTCATCGCACCCTCTACACATTCCTTCATCGCACCCTCTACACATTCCTTCATCGCACCCTCTACACATTCCTTCATCGCACCCTCTACACATTCCTTCATCGCACCCTCTACACATTCCTTCATCGCACCCTCTACACATTCCTTCATCGCACCCTCTACACATTCCTTCATCGCACCCTCTACACATTCCTTCATCGCACCCTCTACACACTCCTTCATCGCACCCTCTACACATTCCTTCATCACACCCTCTACACACTCCTTCATCGCACCCTCTACACACTCCTTCATCGCACCCTCTACACACTCCTTCATCGCACCCTCTACACATTCCTTCATCGCACCCTCTACACATTCCTTCATCGCACCCTCTACACATTCCTTCATCGCACCCTCTACACACTCCTTCATCGCACCCTCTACACATTCCTTCATCACACCCTCTACACACTCCTTCATCGCACCCTCTACACACTCCTTCATCGCACCCTCTACACACTCCTTCATCACACCCTCTACACACTCCTTCATCGCACCCTCTACACATTCCTTCATCGCACCCTCTACACACTCCTTCATCGCACCTCCTCTACACATTCCTTCATCGCACCCTCTCTACACACTCCTTCATCGCACCCTCTCTACACACTCCTTCATCGCACCCTCTCTACACACTCCTTCATCGCACCCTCTACACACTCCTTCATCGCACCCTCTACACACTCCTTCATCGCACCCTCTACACACTCCTTCATCGCACCCTCTACACACTCCTTCATCGCACCCTCTACACACTCCTTCATCGCACCCTCTACACACTCCTTCATCGCACCCTCTACACATTCCTTCATCGCACCCTCTACACACTCCTTCATCGCACCCTCTACACACTCTTCCTTCATCGCACCCTCTACACATTCCTTCATCGCACCCTCTACACACTCCTTCATCGCACCCTCTACACACTCCTTCATCGCACCCTCTACACATTCCTTCATCGCACCCTCTACACACTCCTTCATCGCACCCTCTACACACTCCTTCATCGCACCCTCTACACATTCCTTCATCGCACCCTCTCTACACACTCCTTCATCGCACCCTCTACACACTCTTCCTTCATCGCACCCTCTACACATTCCTTCATCGCACCCTCTACACACTCCTTCATCGCACCCTCTACACACTCCTTCATCGCACCCTCTACACACTCCTTCATCGCACCCTCTACACACTCCTTCATCGCACCCTCTACACACTCCTCCATCGCACCCTCTACACACTCCTTCATCGCACCCTCTACACACTCCTTCATCGCACCCTCTACACATTCCTTCATCGCACCCTCTACACATTCCTTCATCGCACCCTCTACACACTCCTTCATCGCACCCTCTACACACTCCTTCATCGCACCCTCTACACATTCCTTCATCGCACCCTCTACACACTCCTTCATCGCACCCTCTACACACTCCTTCATCGCACCCTCTACACATTCCTTCATCGCACCCTCTCTACACACTCCTTCATCGCACCCTCTACACACTCTTCCTTCATCGCACCCTCTACACATTCCTTCATCGCACCCTCTACACACTCCTTCATCGCACCCTCTACACACTCCTTCATCGCACCCTCTACACACTCCTTCATCGCACCCTCTACACACTCCTCCATCGCACCCTCTACACACTCCTTCATCGCACCCTCTACACACTCCTTCATCGCACCCCCTCTACACATTCCTTCATCGCACCCTCTACACACTCCTTCATCGCACCCTCTACACACTCCTTCATCGCACCCTCTACACATTCCTTCATCGCACCCTCTACACATTCCTTCATCGCACCCTCTACACACTCCTTCATCGCACCCCCTCTACACATTCCTTCATCGCACCCTCTACACATTCCTTCATCGCACCCTCTACACACTCCTTCATCGCACCCTCTACACTCCTCTCTTCTGCACATGCTGCCCACAATAATACCCTCCATACTCCTTTTGTAAATACTGAATGCCACCATCTCCCCCACGGTGCTCTCCTCTTCTCTTTCATCCATACCCTCCACAGTGTCCAAACTCTGTCTCTTTGTGGGCCGCATGTGCATTATGGTTGCCCTCAAAGGGCCAGTTGTATCTGTAAGCCTAGATGTCTAGAGCACTCTGTCCCCACCCTCCCTTATATCACTGTCCACCCCACCTTAACTTGTGCTGCTGCTGGGAAGAAGTTGCGGTTGAAGCTGGGAAACGGAGTGCAGGGTCTGGAGGAGGACCAGAGTCGGCTACTGGAGTCTGCCAAATGGTGAGACCAGGGGGGGCGGAGATGAGGGGGGTGCTGTGGCTGCACAGAGAGGCACAGGATCAGTAGAAGTTCTGTCCTGCCCTCTGCTGGTATGGAGGGGCAGAGACAAGCCTCTCGGCAGCTGCACAGAGAATTGCAGGATCTGGCGGGGGCAGTTCTGTCCTCTCTGGGCTGACTGCTGAGAGGGTGCTGCAGCTGTAGTAGAGGTGTGAGGGCCACGTGAAATGGCCTGTGGGTCTTGTGTTTGACACGTGTATTAGAGGAAAAATGTGCCCATTATAGGGCCGAAACAACTAATCGATTAATCGATTATGAAATTAATCGATTACTATTTTCATTATCAATTAATCGGCCAGTAACATAATGGGGTTAAAAAAAACTAAAATTAGCCCTTTATAGTACAAAAAGAGCAAATAATCGCTACTGTAAATATTACTTTCACTTTTGCACAGTAAAAAAAATAAACCCCTTACAGTAGCGATTATTTGCTTTTTTTTTTTTTTTTTTTACTATGAAGGGCTAATTTTTTTTATTTTATTTTTTTAACCACATTATGTTACTAAACGTCTTAGATCTGGTTCCCACCCATGTGTTTTTTGATGCTTTTTTCAGAAACGCACTACAGTTCATTTAACATTCACATCTATGCTTTTTTCAGCTGCTGGAAAGGGTCCAGGACCTTTTTCAACGCAAAACGGTGCTTTTTTGGTTCAATATACTTCAATGGAGAAGCTGCAGAAAAGCATGTAATGCGCTTTTGCAGCAATTTGTGTTTTTTAAATCATCCCAACAACCAATTGGTCAAAAAAAAAGAAGAAAACGCAAGAAAACGCAAATCGCAGCCAAATCAACATGCACAGCAAAAAAAGCACTGCATAAATTGATCAAACGCAAACTGCATAGGTGTGTACCGAGCTTTATGCTGGCCACACATCGATTTTCAGACAAGAATATTCATGCAAAAAATCTTTGTACATTCGCTGAATGAAAGAATCGATTAATCGAAACAATAATCGGCCAACTAATCGATTATGAAAATAATCCTTAGTTGCAGCCCTAGTCCATTATATAGCTGCTTCCTGCCTAGTAGTGCTGCACCACGGTTAGCTGGTCTCTCTCTAAGACCCCTTTCACACTGGGGCGTTTTTCAGGCGCTTTAGTGTTAAAAAAAGCGCCTGTAAAGCGCTTGAAAGAAGCCTCTTCTGCAATTCCAATGTGAAAACCCAAGTGCTTTTAAGGCTACTTTCACACTGGAGCGGTGGGGGCGCTGGCGGTAAAGCGGCGCTATATTTAGCGCCGCTTTACCGGCGTTTTAGCAGCGCATTTCGGCCGCTAGCGGGGTGGTTTTACCCCCCGCGAGCGGCCGAAAAAAGGGTCAATACCGCCCGCTAACTGCCGCTGCAGCAGCGTTTTGCGGGCGGGTTCGGAGCGCTGCCCCATTGTTTCCAATGGGAACGGGCGCTATAGGAGCGGTAAATATACCGCTCCTATAGCGAGCCAAAGATGCGACATTTTCCAGCGTCCTGCAAGCGCACCGCTTCAGTGTGAAAGCCCTCGGGGCTTTCACACTGAAGACACAGCAACAGCTGTTTCGGGTCGGTTTGCAGGCGCTATTTTTAGCGCAATAGCGCCTGCAAACCACCCCAGTGTGAAAGGGGCCTAAGAGCCCTTTCACACTGCCAGTGCCCGAAAAACGCTCGTAAAGCGCCGCTTAAACTAGCGGTGCTTTACCAGCATTTTTCGAGCGCTAGTGGGGCTCTTTTAACCCCCCGCTAGTGGCCAAATAAAGGGTTAAAAGAGCCGCTGCTAAAAGCGTTTTTCAGGCGCTTCCCATTGATTTCAATGGGAAGAGGCGCTTTAGGAGCCGTGTATTCACCGCTCCAAAAGCGCTGCAAAGAAGCTGCTTGCAGGACTTTTTTTGACGCTCTGCCAGCGCAGCGCCTCATTGTGAAAGCACTCGGGCTTTCACATTGGGATTGCATGAATGAATGAATGACTTGTATAGCGCAACCTATGCGAACTGAATCGCCTCAGGGCGCTTTTTGCCACTGGTGTCCATCTGTGGTATAGTGCGGTCCTTGCCCTGTGGGGTCCTGACACGCTTACATACACATACAACATACACATTTGGCCAATTTTATCGACAGGATCTAATTAACCTACCAGCATGTCTTTGGAGTGTGGGAGGAAACCGGAGTACCCGGAGGAAACCCACGCAAGCACAGGGAGAACATACAAACTCCAGGCAGAAGGTGTCGTGGTCGGGATTTGAACCAGCGACCCTATTACTGCTAGGTGAAAGTGCTAACCACTACACCACTGTGCTGCAGTTGCGGCTTCTTTCAAGCGCTTTACAGGTGCTTTTTTATTTATTTATTTATTTATTTATTTATTTTTTTTAACGCTAAAGCGCCTGAAAAACACCTGAAATACATCCAAGTGTGAAAGGGGTCTAAAGTCTAATTGTAACACATATATAGAAGTGGTAGGATTTTGCTGATATGCTGTTCATATAATGGCATTACAGACTCCATATATTTGTATCCAGTGGTCGGGGTAGCAGACAAACGATCCCAATTTACTACCTGAATAGATCGTTCCTGAGCCTGGAGATTGAAGAATGTAACACTAAGATGCCAGGCTGGTTCTGTCAGTCTTGGGGGCAGATATTGGGGGGGGGCAACTGTCACCTTTCCGGTGCAGAATTATTATTGGGGTAAAAAATGAAACTGTAGAACATGCGGATGTTATATTATTGTGTGACATAGAATGGTAATATTATTTCATGTTATGTTTTTCCTTTATTCTCTGCTTCAGGGATATTACAGGTCAGTTATAAATTTTATATATAATTACACTTTCTATACATTACATTATCTGGGCTGTACAATGATGTCTCACAAAATGGTTAATATGAACTTTATTCTCTGACAGATGCCGATCCGAATTCCCGAACAATCTCAGTACTTCTTATTGGAGTATTCCATTGGGTGAGTAATATTTACATACTGTTTCTCTAAGCCTGTGTTCACACATGTGCGGGTCGGGATGTCGTGCGATTTTAAAGCCCGGTGCGATTTCATTAGTGCGGTGCGATTCCAAAGCAAATTGTTAGTGTACGAGACTGGAAATCGCACCGCACTGAAAAATCACACAGGACTCTTTAAAATCAGACTGCAGCCGGCCCGCATGTATGTGAACGGGGCTCCGCAGGAAAAGCCTCTTGTTTTACATGTCATGTGAATTGTTGTGGTTCAAAACGCATCTGAATTTGCATATATGTGTACCGAGGCTCAATGATGTCACTAAAGTGTGGACGGCTTTTATCTGTACCAGCATCACCTTAAAGAGGTGTTGCCACCAAAAAAAAAATGTGGCTTAAAAATCATTAAAAAAAAATAATTGGAAATTTTTTTTTTTTGTACTCACCTCTAAATGCCTGTTGCTAGGGGGTCCCTCGTAGTCTTTCTCCTTCATTGCCCGGGCTAAACGTCACCTCCTGTAGGCGCCGCACAGTCATCTGGGACCTGTTATGTGTCCCAGATGAGTGAGCGTCGAATCATGGCGCCGCTCGCGCATGCGCAGTGGGTGCCCGGCTGTGAAGCCACAGCCGGGTGCCCACATTAAGAATGCCGGCGCCGCGAGCGGAGCGGGGAACGAGGGGGGGGGTCTCGTTCCCCCGCATCGCTGGACCCCGGGACAGGTAAGTGTCCGATTATTAAAAGTCAGCAGCTGCAGTATTTGTAGCTGCTGACTTTTAATTTTTTTATTTTTTTTTTGTGGGCACTCCTCTTTTTAATGCCCCGTACACACGGTCGGAAATTCCGACCACAAAATCCGTCAGATTTGTTTCGACGGATTTTGTCCGAAACTGGTGTTGCATACACACGGTCGGACAAAGTTGTCGGAAAATCCGATCGTTCGGAACGCGGTGACGTTCGTTGTGTATGACGGAACTACGTAGAGGCTAGTAGCCAATAGCTTTGGTCTCATAATTTGATCTGAGCATGCGTGGCACTTTGTCCGTCGGAATTCTCTACACACGATCGGAAAAAGTCTGATCTGTTTTTTTTTTTTTGTCGGAAAATTTTAGATCCTGCTCTCAAATTTTTTCAGACGGAAAAAGTCTGATAGATCCCACAGGGCATTAGGTTGGGTTCACACTGCAGACAGATGCGGCTCGCAGCAGGGGGTCCGGTGCCTCCCCGTTCTCTGTATTGTGGACACATTTTTGCCTGAATTTGGCCCTGAAACGGAGACAAAGACTCACCGGGGCTCCAATGTGACATTATTATGGCATTGGATCTATTTATTTTGTCTGTACGTTTTTTACTTTGATTTATGTAATTAACCAAATGACGGCCAGGCGGCGCAGCTCTCGTTTTGGGTGGGCGTCATATGACGTCCTCCCAGAACAACCGCTCTCGCCCCTGAGGGCGCACATCACACCGATCGGTGGTGCGGTGTGTCAGACACACCGCTACACCAATCTCAGTAAAGAGCCTCTGACGGAGGCTCTTTACCACATGATCAGCCGTGTCCAATCACGGCTGATCACGATGTAGACAGGAAGAGCTCTGTTGATCGGCTTTTCCTCACTCGTGTGACAGACACAAATAGGGAAGAGACGATCGGCTGCTCTCCTGATGGGGGGGGGGGGGGGACGGTCTGTGCGCCTATTAGTGCCCATCCCAGTGCCTGCAAGTGCAATCAGTGCTGCTTACCAGTGCCCATCAGTACCGCGTATCGGTGCCACCTCATTGATGGCCCCTCATCGGTGCCGCCTTATCAGTGCCCATCAGTTAAAGAGAAAACGTACTTATTTACAAAATGTTATAACAGAAACAAAAAACTTTTTTTTTTTTATTTTTTTTTTTTATTTGTTCAGCAAAAAATAAAAATCCCAGAGGTGATCAAATCCCACCAAAAGAAAGCTCTATTTGTGGTAACAAAATGATAAAAAATTCTGTTTGGGTAAAGTGCAGCATGACCGCGCAATTGTCATTTAGACATCGCTGAAAGCTGAAAATTGGCTTGGGCAGGAAGGGGATGTAAGTGCCCTGTATTGAGGTGGTTAAACAATTGACATACACTATATTGCCAAAAGTATTGGGACACCCCTCCAAATCATTGGATTCGGGTGTATAAAATCGCACACCTAGGCATGCAGACGGAATGGGTCGCTCTCAAGAGCTCAATGAATGTAATCGTGGTCCCGTGATAGGTTGCCACTTGTGCAATAAGTCCGTCTGTGAAATTTCCTTGCTACTAAATCTTCCACAGTCACCTGTTATGCTGCGTACACACGATCAGAGATTCGGCCAGCAAAAGACCGATGAGAGCTTTTGGTCGGAAAATGCGATCGTGTGTATGCTTCATCGGACTTTTTCCATGGCCAAATTTAGGAACTAAACGAATTGCACATGTCTACTGGGATGCCATTAAATTTCATTTGCGTGTAAAGGCAGGTGTCCCAATACTTTTGGTAATCTAGTGTAAGTACATAGCTAAACCTTGTGGACAGAGCAGGTTTTAAATGATGTCTGTACCCCCATGGGAGTTTAGATAATGTGTATTGCACTCCAAACCTGGCTGTAGATACAGGGAGATAAGAAGCTCCATAATAACCCCCGAGGTTCCAGGTTGGGCACCAGGGGTCTAAAGCTGACCATGAATTTTGTCAGTTCATTAGGTACCATACACAATTTGATCAGTGGGAGGCCCAGATGGCTGCCTCCTGCCCAACATCCCTTGATGGAAAATCAAAGGAACCAGGAGGTAGCAGCTGCACCCAATTGGATGCAGTTGCTGTTTAGGTATTTTGTTGGCTGTCAAAATACAATAATAGCAGGAGCCTGAGATTCATCCATCCACTGCGTTTATAGGGGGAAATTGTATCGGGACACAAGGGGGGGGGGGGGCTAGGTGGTAACATTAGTGCTAGGAGGAAATATTTTCTGAAAGGGGAAATTGGGGGCGGGGTAGTGCTTTTTGGGGGGAAAATGTTCACTCTCCTGACCCCATGCAATCTGTGTTATAGACTTGGGTGTACCAATAGGGGTCGCAATGGTGCCCCCACCCCCTCATGCTCCAGGGGGCCCAGGCAGCAAGAGGAACAGGAGGGGTGGTGGGGCAGCATTTGCTACAACTGATCTGCTGTATTTTCCTGCAGCAGCTGAAAGCCTGCTTCTCCTCCTCCCCGTCCAGCTGTATCAGGGCCATAATAAGGGGGCCCTGCGACAGGAGTACAGGGCCTTGGGATCAGCAAGAAGGGCCCCACTCTAAATGGGGGAGGGGGGCCCTTCAGGACCCCCTTGCAAGAAAACATGAAGGTTCTAGTTACGCCTCTGATTTCAGACCGCCTTACTACTGCATATTCCTGACCCCTGCATTCTGTGTTATGTACTCCTAAACCCAGCACTGACTGCACTATATTGTACATTGCATATTCCTGACCAAATTCTTCATTGTCTCAACAGTTCCTGGTTGCTAAGCAGTTCCTGACTACTTCATTCAAGTACCTCTTTAAGGTAGGCTCATAGTGTTGGCTCTCTATTTTCAGTGCACATAAATCCATTGTGCTGAGGTTTATGTGTGTGTGAGATGTGCTTGTGGCACAGCAATCACATCTTATGGGGGTTGGTGGGAGCCAAGTAAACTTGATTGTACAGATATTAGGGAAAATGTATTGGGTGATATTGCACTTCTCCACATTACCCGGTACATTTTAATGAAAAGTCAAGGGCTTAATATTACTTTAATCTCCTCTCACTGTTAACATTATTTGCCACATTACCACTCTCTCTCTTTAGGGTGGTGCCCCAGATCTTGCAATCCTAGCATTGCCCCTGTCTTGCTCAATCATCTCACCTGTGGTTGTGTCTTTCCTATTTTCAGACGTGTTGCAAAGTGAATAGAGATCTTCCTCTGGGGATTACGGAGGAAGGATTTTCGCAACCCATCCACAATGAATCCACAGCCACCCAGAGGATCCCTGAAGATCTTCCGCTGAGTATCCAGGAGGTTGGATTTTCGCAACCCATCCACATCTATCCATGGGATGCCAGAAGATATTCCTTGGAGTATCATAGAGGTTGGATGATGGCAACCCATCCACAACGAACCTCCATCCAGCCATGAGATTCCTGAAGATCTTCCTCCGTTTTATGGAGGCTGAGTGTTCACAACCCATCCAAAACAATTCCACATCCACCGATCCTCCTGAGTATTATGGAGGTTGGTGTTGTCAACCCATCCACAATGAATCCACGTCCACTAATATTTATGGGATCATTGAAGATCTACATCCGGGTGGAGGGGGGGGAGTTGTAGATCACCAATCTAGAATAATTCCACATCATGAATGAGAAGAGATCTCCTGGAGTAGAGGCTGGATCTATGCTCAACAAACTCAACTAGAGGAATGGATACCCCCCCCCCCACCCCATTTGGGTGCCTATTCCTGTCCATGTGGGGGTAGACTTTTGGAGGATATGAACGGATGACTTATTTTATCTACTTTTTATGTTGTGTGTTTATAAATATGTTGGTGGTGTTGTTGTTTCAAGGAAACTATGAAGTGGAACCCCAACCAAAACATTTTTTTTTTTTTAGTGCAGAGCCAAGTGGGGAAGGGTTAGAGCCTCAGATTGTAAATGTTTGTGTACCTGTTGGGGGGGATTTACTCTCACTTCCTGTTTCAGTGACTACGCCAGAAGTCTGATTTAGCCCAACACAGATACAAGAGGCGCTAACCCCCCCTCCCCACACACAACTTTTTATAGCTGTTTTAAAAAAAAAAAAAAAAACACTCCAAAATGCCAATTTGGCTAGAGTTTAGTTTTTAAAGAGAACCTTTTAAAAAAGATCCTTATGTAAGGCATCAGAGGTCATATAGGAGTTATATATATATATATATAAATTTTTTTTTTTTTTTTTTTTTTAATAAGGTGTTGCATGAATGTCGCTAACTTTCGCCCAGCCACCATGACTATTCGCTGTAAGTTGCCTAACACTTCGATTTCCTATAATAGTCAGCTCCATCTAGTGTCCATAATGTGGTAATTTTTGGATTGATGTATATCAGGAAAAAAATGCATTTTTGGCCACTAGATGGCGGTAACTATGATAGGAAATAAACATACTTGGCGATTATTCATGATGGCTCAGCGAGTGCTTGTGACATTTTATCCATCTTATTTTTTTTGTTCATTTATAAATGGACCTCTTAAAAATTGAATAGTTGCTGCCTGATCTTACAGTCTCCCTATTCCTAAAGCCCCATACACACGCTCGGATTATCCGAGGACCAGGTCCGTCGGATCATGTCCGTCGTACTTTGTCCGATGTTGGTGTTGCATACACACGGTCGGACAAAGTTGTCGGAAAATCCGATCATTCTGAACGTGGTGACGTTTGTTGCCTACGACGGGACTACGTAGAGGCTAGTAGCCAATAGCTTTGGTCTTGTAATGTGATCTGAGCATGCGTAGCACTTTGTCCGTCGGACTACCATACACACGATCGGATTTGGTGTGATCGGACCGTGTTGTCCAAAAATCTATCCAGCAGGAGATAGGACTTTGTCCGTCGGACAATCCGACGTACACTGTCCGATGGTGCCTACACACAGTCGGATTTTTCGACAACATTGTCCGATCGGACAGAATCCATGCGAAAATCCGACCGTGTGTATGGGGCTTTAGAGTGTGCTGGGTAAAATATTGTATGTGAGATTTATATGCACTGCGCCTATATAAAGGACAAACAAAAAACCAAAATACGCTCTACCAAATAATGAAACTACTATAATGAGCAAAACAGAAAAATGATTAATCACTGTGCAGAAAAATATTAAGGTGCAAAATAGTTTGTGCACTCCTGAGGAAGTCACTTATGATGAAATGCTGTGAGTGGGCGGGGACACATTGATGTCGTCAGGCACACCAGGAAGTCCCACTGTTGCATAGCCTAGAGTGGGAGGAGGGTGGCTAAGCGCACGTTCTGGTGTGGTTACAGCACTTGTCTTGTGAGTGAGCTGTCTTTGTGCTTTGTTTAAGTTTTTTATGCTGGGGGGGGGGGGTTGGGTGAATTGAGAGGGATTATAGGAAGATGAGTGGTAGAGAGAAGGACCGTGTGTGGAGGACTGTTGTAGATTGACCATTGACTTATTGAGTCAAGTCCTTGACGTGAGTGAGGCGAGGTTCACACTTGCGAGTCAGGGACGTGTGTATTATCACACACATTCCTGACCCACAGGCAAAACACGTTGCTCTTTTGCAGATGCACCATTAATTCTTATAGGGGCGCTCCACTTTCATGGGGGGGGGAAACAAATGGCAAATAAAAAAAAAAAGGTAATATAGCGTATACAGTTGCTACACAAGTCAGTGTAATTGAATGTTATTCAAAATGGCCTTTCCTTTCAATCTGCAGCCGCTGTCATTTGCTATAAAATGAAATATGGCAACCTGGAGCCAATCTGTACATGGACTGTGTACAGAATTCCCCCCAGAAATGTAATTTCCTGCTTGTGTGATTGGCTCAGTGATTTTCCCAGAAGTCTGCACTAAAAAGTCAGATTTTGATCATCCCCTGCAACAAAAAATTTTGTTTGGGGAGAACCCTCCAAATGGGAATCATGTCTAAAAGGGACGCAGACCCTGACACTTTCCTAAATAGAACCCTGCAAGTGCAGCAGTGATTGATAATTAAAGGATAAGTACAGCTAAAGCTCCATTGGCTGTACATCCCCTGTGGTTTACAGGTATGAAGTCTGTTCTGCACTCCTGTGAGCCATTTTTAGCTCACATCGGGCTGAACCCCGCTGTTGGCTGAGGTCACAGAGCCAGTCTAGGCTCGGGAAAGATCATGACCATATGGTCGGGATCCACCCAGAAGCCTGGACCGGTACCTGGCTCACCCTCTCAGCAAGCCACTGAGAGCCTGAGCTGGCTGCTCCTGTCCCCTCCAACCCAGTGCTCCAGTGAGCGCACGGGGGGGGGGGGGGCTGAGCAGACAGCGGTGACTGAGAACTGAGCAATCAGTGGTGTTTGATCGCTTGGTTCTCATTCTTAGAGCCGGCAGGGGACAGATGCTGCATCCACCTAGGCAAGTATGATTTAAAAAAAAAAAAAAAAATCTTTTTAAACTCTCAATTGATTCACTTTCCACATGGACAGACAGCTATTTCTTCAAAATATCAACAGGTAGGAATCTGGAACAAAAGTTTAAAGCGGAGTTCCGCCGAAAAGAAAAAAATTAAGTCAGCAGCTACAAAAAGTGTAGCTGCTGACTTTTAATAATCGGACACTCGCCTGTCCCATGGTCCAGCGCTGTGGGTGTATGAAGCCCCGCTCCTCCCCACGGCGCCAGCATTATTACTGTGGGCACCCGGGTGTGGCTTCACAGCTGGGCACGCACTGCGCATGCGTGAGCCGCGCTGTGAATGGCCGGGCAATCTTTTGTGACGTGCTCCAGAAGATTTCAGGGAGGGGCGAGAGGTGAATTTCCTTCTGGCGCTGTGGAGCCCCGGAGTAAGTGGGAGCTGGATGCCTCTAAAAAGAGTTACACCCCCTCCCCCCAAATGTGGCATGTCAGAGGGGTCACCGCCGCTTGAAGCAGAAGATCCATTTTTGGGTGGAACTCCGCTTTAAGGTTGAAATCCCTACAATGTACATAGATCACCCAGGGGGGAATATTATTATTATTATTTGTTTCTAAACAAAAGGAGTTACTCTTTAATGCGGCGTATTTTAGGGTGCGCAAAACCACATGGTTTCTGCAATTACCTGTGACTGCACTTTTCAAAAAGTTCAAGGACTTTTTTTTCCCCCGCATTTCCCACAAAGACAGCAACCCATTTAAAAGATTGGATTGCTGTGGCAGGGCAAACAAAGCACACAGGACCCTCACATGTGTGATCCCAGCCTTGGGGGTTATTGGAAGGGATCGGCAATTTATTTATTCACAACGGCACTTTGTGGAAGAAGCACTTTTTGCACTTTACTATCGCAGTTTGCACTAAGGAACTGTAAATATTATTAAAAATATTGTGAATAATAGAATATATTGTAAATATTATGGACGGTATAGATTGACCCAAATCAATTCAGAGACTGCAAAACAATGTTGCACTTTAGGATTTGTCTGTTGCACTTTATTTGCACATTTCTGTGAACTGATGAATTATTTTTGACCTGTTTTGCACTTTATGGTAGTTTTGTTAGTATTAGTTTTTTTTTTTTTTGATTTATGTGCATTATAACACACATTTGAGTGCAAAATCTGGTACAGATCTGCATAGAAACCAATCGGCTTCCAGTTTTTTTTTTTTTTTTTTTGTCAAAGCCTTAATTAGAACAAGCTGAAGTTAGACGCTGACCGGCTGCCATGCACAGTAGCACCAGATTTTGCACTCTATAGTTTTAGTAAATCAACCCCATTAATTGGTTAAATTGGTATTTTTACTTGCACAGCAGCTTTAGTTGGGTCTGAGGGCAGATTTATTGGATTGTCCCCTCTAAACCCGCTCTGGAACAATTGTTTAACTTTTCGCACTCATTAAAATCTGCATTTTTTTTTGGCTAGACAGATTTAAACTGCCCCAGATTTTTATATATTCAGAATATATATATATATATATATAATATATGCCATGTGGAATAAAAAAAAAAAAAAACTGTTGTTGCCGTTTTATTTTGCACAATATTTACCCAACTGTTTAATATTGTAAATAATATAATACTGTATAATAAATCTATATTTATAAGAAAAATACAAAACCCAAACAGTGTAATTTTATTATTTTTTTTGCATGAAAAAACAGTTGTGCATAAATAGATACATCAAGCCTGAAAACTGTGTGCTCCTGCAAAATGACAAATTGCATTACCCCAAATTATCAACAGGTGGCGCTTTAAATGCCTTTTACAGCTCATCAGTTTAGAGTCCATTGTAAATAAGGGACCTCGAATTATTGCTCTCACTTTGATGCTCTCAGTGATTCCTAGCATGGTTTGAGCAATTGCTTACACCAGTGATTCTCAACTTCAGTCCTCAAGTACTCCCAACGGGCCATGTTTTGGGAACTTCCCTTAGATAAAATAGTTCTCATCAATACCATGATATTGATATTGATTTTAAGCAGGTGTGGACATTAGAAAGGGAGCGAGGTGCAGGAGGAGAAATGGCGTGTATATAGTTGTCCCAGCAAGTTCTGAAAAATTCCATTGGACATCCCATACTTCCTAAACCCCATTCAAGTTCAAATCCCTCAATAAAACATAAAAACAAGCACATGGGACTGTTTTTCTGTCTTGGAGTGTCTGAGAGGTGAACGCCGGGCCAGGCAGGGTGACAGGTGGGCCACAGCACTTGGCAGGCCCTACGGGGGTACCGATACATATATATTACAGTGGAGAGTATATAGTGTAGTGTGTGTGTGTATATAGTTAAGTCAGTGTAGTGTATATATAATACAGTGGAGAATATATAGTGCATATACACAATACAGTGGAGAGTATATATATATATATATATATAATACATTGCAGAGTGTATATAGTGTGTGTGTGTGTGTGTGTGTGTGTGTGTGTATGTATGTATGTACCATATTTATCGGCATATAACACGCACAGGCGTATAACACGCACCTTCATTTTAGGAGGGAAGTTTCAGGGAAAAAAAAAAAACTTACATTTTAAATAAATAACGTTGAAGCAAAATAAGAGTCAGTGCCCATCAATGCAACCTCACCATTACCCATATGCAGCCTGATCAATGCCATCTGCAGCCTCACAATTGACCATTAATGCAGCTTAATCAATGCCATCTGCAGTCTCTCAATTGCCCATCAATGCAGCCTGATCAATGCCATCTGCAGTCTCTCAATTGCCCATCAATGCAGTTTGATCAATGCCCATCTGCAGCCTCACATCAGATTACTGCTGCCTCGGAGGGGACAGGGAGGGGGGTGGGGATTACATTTCAGATTACATACAGCGAGAATCTCCTATTTACTCGGCTGCCTCTTTAATACAAAGTCCCGCCTCCCGGACCGGTTTCTTTGATAGACAGAAGACTGGTCCAAAGTAAACAGGAGATTCTTGCTGTATGTAATCTGATGGCGCTCGTCCCGCCCCCCTCGATGGCCCAAATTGCAGTATCGGCGTATAACACGCACACACTATTTGCACCAGATTTTCAGGGTGAAAAAGTGAGTGTTATACGCCAATAAATACATATATATATATATATTATAGTGCAGAGTGTTAAAATAGTGTATTGAAGTGGTTAAGGGGAACACTATGACAGAATTAAGAAAAAAAAATGGCGTGCTCCCCCCCATAACCCATACCAGACCCTGGTGGGCCAGGAAAGAGAGGGGGACAGATGAGCGAGCTCCCCCCCCTCCTCCTGAACCATACCAGGCCACTTGCGTTGAACATGGGGAGGGTGCATTGGGGTGCCCCCAAAGCACCTTGTCCCCATGTTAATGACGGCTCCTCTTCTCCTAGGATCTGGATGGGAGGTGACGGCTCCTCTTCTCCTAGGATCTGGATGGGAGGTGACGGCTCCTCTTCTCCTAGGATCTGGATGGGAGGTGACGGCTCCTCTTCTCCTAGGATCTGGATGGGAGGTGACGGCTCCTCTTCTCCTAGGATCTGGATGGGAGGTGACGGCTCCTCTTCTCCTAGGATCTGGATGGGAGGTGACGGCTCCTCTTCTCCTAGGATCTGGATGGGAGGTGACGGCTCCTCTTCTCCTAGGATCTGGATGGGAGGTGACGGCTCCTCTTCTCCTAGGATCTGGATGGGAGGTGACGGCTCCTCTTCTCCTAGGATCTGGATGGGAGGTGACGGCTCCTCTTCTCCTAGGATCTGGATGGGAGGTGACGGCTCCTCTTCTCCTAGGATCTGGATGGGAGGTGACGGCTCCTCTTCTCCTAGGATCTGGATGGGAGGTGACGGCTCCTCTTCTCCTAGGATCTGGATGGGAGGTGACGGCTCCTCTTCTCCTAGGATCTGGATGGGAGGTGACGGCTCCTCTTCTCCTAGGATCTGGATGGGAGGTGACGGCTCCTCTTCTCCTAGGATCTGGATGGGAGGTGACGGCTCCTCTTCTCCTAGGATCTGGATGGGAGGTGACGGCTCCTCTTCTCCTAGGATCTTGATGGGAGGTGACGGCTCCTCTTCTCCTAGGATCTGGATGGGAGGTGACGGCTCCTCTTCTCCTAGGATCTGGATGGGAGGTGACGGCTCCTCTTCTCCTAGGATCTGGATGGGAGGTGACGGCTTCTCTTCTCCTAGGATCTGGATGGGAGGTGACGGCTCCTCTTCTCCTAGGATCTGGATGGGAGGTGACGGCTCCTCTTCTCCTAGGATCTGGATGGGAGGTGACGGCTCCTCTTCTCCTAGGATCTGGATGGGAGGTGACGGCTCCTCTTCTCCTAGGATCTGGATGGGAGGTGACGGCTCCTCTTCTCCTAGGATCTGGATGGGAGGTGACAGGTCCTCTTCTCCAAGGATCCGGATGGGAGGTGACAGGTCCTCTTCTCCTAGGATGTGGATGGGAGGTCACAGCTCCTCTTCTAGGATCTGGATGGGAGGTTACAGCTCCTCTTCTCCAAGGATCTGGATGGGAGGTGACGGGTCCTCTTCTCCAAGGATCTGGATGGGAGGTGACGGCTCCTCTTCTCCTAGGATCTGGATGGGAGGTGACAGGTCCTCTTTCTCCTAGGATCTGGATGGGAGGTGACAGCTCCTCTTTCTCCTAGGATCTGGATGGGAGGTGACAGCTCCTCTTCTCCTAGGATCTGGATGGGAGGTGACAGCTCTTCTTCTCCAAGGATCTGGATGGGAGGTGACGGGTCCTCTTCTCCAAGGATCTGGATGGGAGGTGACGGCTCCTCTTCTCCTAGGATCTGGATGGGAGGTGACAGGTCCTCTTTCTCCTAGGATCTGGATGGGAGGTGACAGCTCCTCTTTCTCCTAGGATCTGGATGGGAGGTGACAGGTCCTCTTTCTCCTAGGATCTGGATGGGAGGTGACAGGTCCTCTTTCTCCTAGGATCTGGATGGGAGGTGACGGCTCCTCTTCTTCTAGGATCTGGATGGGAGCTGACGGCTCCTCTTCTCCTAGGATCTGGATGGGAGGTGACAGGTCCTCTTCTCCAGGAACAATTTGTTTAACTTTTCGCACTCATATTAAAATCTGCATTTTTTTGCCCGAGATTTTTATATATTCTGAATATAGAGGCCATGTGGGAAAAAAAACTGTTGTTGCCGTTTATGTTGCACAATATTTACCCAACTATTTAATATTGTAAATATAATACTGTATAATATTAAATCTATATTTATAAGAAAAACACAAAACCCAAACAGTGTAATTTTTTAATAGATACATCAAGCCTGAAAACTATATGCTCCTGCAAAATGACAAATGACATTACCCCAAATTATCAACAGGTGGCGCTTTAAATGCCTTTTACAGCTCATCAGTTTAGAGTCCATTGTAAATAAGGGACCTCGAATTATTGCTCTCACTTTGATGCTCTCAGTGATACCTAGCATGGTTTGAGCAATTGCTTACACCAGTGATTCTCAACCTCAGTCCTCAAGTACTCCCAACGGTCCATGTTTTGGGAACTTCCCTTACATAAAATAGTTCTTATCAATACCATGATATTGATATTAAGCAGGTGTGAACATTAGAGAGAGAGCGATGTGCAGGAGGAGAAATGGAGTGTATATAGTTGTCCCAGCAAGTTCTGAAAAATTCCATTGGACATCCCATAATTCCTAAACCCCATTCAAGTTTAAATCCCTCAATAAAACATAAAAACAAGCACATGGCACTGTTTTTATGTCTTGGAGTGTCTGAGAGCGCCGGGCATTGCAACTGTGGGCACCCGGCTATGGTTTCACAGCCGGGCACCCACTGCGCATGCGCGAGTCGCGCTGCGCGTCTTTATTGGTCCCCGTTGTGTCCTGGGAACTGTGTGTTTCCCAAGACACAACGGGAACCCTCGGATATGGGCGGGGATTCCCGGATATGGGCTGGGCAGATACCTGTATTATACAGGTATCTGCACCCCCTCCCCCCTGAAAGGTGCCAATTGTGGCACCGGAGGGGGGGAGGAATCCGATAAGCGGAAGTTCCACTTTAGGGTGGAACTCCGCTTTAAGAAAAAAATGGCGTGCCCCCCATAACCCATACCAGACCCTGAGCAAGCAGCCTGGCGGGCCAGGAAAGAGAGGAGGACAGATGAGCGAGCTCCCCCCCTCCTCCTGAACCATACCAGGCCACTTGCGCTGAACATGGGGAGGGTGCATTGGGGTACCCCCCCCCCCCCAAAGCACCTTGTCCCCATGTTAATGGAGACAAGGCCCCTTCCCGAGAACCCTTGCTGGTGGTTGTCAGGGTCTGCGGGCTGGGGGTTTATCGGAATTTGGAAGCCCCCTTTAACAAGGGGACACCCAGATCCCGGCCCCACCTTATGTGAATGGGTATCAAAAACTACCAAATCAAAACTATCATAAAGCAAAAAACAGACGAATAATAATCAGTGCACAATAGTGCAAGTAAAGAACAAATTAGTTTGTCCACTCCTGATGAAGTCCCTTATAATGACATGCTTTGAATGGGCGGGGACACGCTGACATCATCCCACATGCCAGGACGTTCTGCTGTTACAGAGGGAGTGGGGCAACTGAGTGCATGTTCTGGTGCTGTTACAGCACCTGTCTTGTAAGTGATCCGTTTTTATGCTTTTATTTGTATTTTATGGTTTTATGCAATGGAACGTTCCTTTTTTTTTTTGCAAATAGCAAATTGAGAGGGGTTATTGTCAGATGAACCACGTGTGGAGGATTGTTGTAGAGTTGACCATTGATTTATAGGGTCAAGTCCTTGACATGAGTAAAGCTAGGTCAGTAACGGAAGCATAATCACAAGCAATCCTGACACACAGCCAAACACACACACTGCCCTTTTGCAGAGGCACTATTAATTCTTAATGGCACCCCCTACACATCTGAAAATGCGGTGTGTTTTAGGGTTTGCAAAATCGCATGGTTCCGCAGCACCATGCGATTACCTGCGACTGTTGTTAAAAAAACAAACAAAAAAAGGTCAGGGACTTTTCCCCCACATTTCCCACAGGTACAGCAGCTCCTTCGAATGAATGGGTTGCCGTGTCCGCACAAACGCAGCGCACACAGGGTCCGCACAAGTGTGAACCCAGCCTTGGAGGATATTGGAAGGGATCGCCGATTTATTTATCCATCGCGGCCCTTTGTGGAAGAAGCACTTTACTATCGCAACTTGCACTAAGGAATTGTAAATATTATTAAAAATTTGGTGAGTAATATTATAAATATATTGTAAATTTATGGACATTATTGATTGTTTTTGCATTCTCTGAATTGATTTGGGTCAATGTTGCACTTTAGGATTTGTCTGTGGCACTTTATTTGCACATTATTGCAAACTGATGAATTTGACCTGTTTTGCACTTTAGGCCGGGTTCACACCTATGCGAATTAGTTGCAGCTTTCCCCACATCCAATTTGCATAGCAAAAGAATGTGAGCTGGTGGAGCCGGTTCACATATCTCCGCAGCAGGTCCGGTGCGATTTGCTGAAAAAACGTGTGCCTTTTAGGTCCGAATTCAGCCCACAATTCGGGCTGGAATCGGACATGAAACGGTGAACCAGCACACCCCGGACCCCTGCTGTGCTCCGAATCCGGCGATGGTGTGAACCCGGCCTTATGGTGTTTGGTTGGTGCACATCGATTGGTTCAACCATTTATTTTGCATGTATAACAGCTGTAGTTGGGGGAGAAACGCTCATTTACTGGGTAAACCCCTTCTCCCCTGGATCAGTTTTTTTTTTTTTGTTATTTACCCCCCCCCCCCTCTCAGAATATTATATATTCTGAATGGAGAGGCCACATAGAAAAAAAGACAGTAGTTGAAATAGTTTATGTTGCACAATATTTGCCAAGTGATTGTAAACACTCTAATTTATTTTTAAATAAAAAATAACAATGTTATACTTACCTGCTCTGTGTAATGGTTTTTGCACAGAGCAGCCCCAGATCCTCCTCTTCTCGGGTCCCCTCCGCCGGGTCACCTCCGCCGGCGCTCCTCCCCCCTGCTGAGTCCCCACATAGCAATCTTGTCTATATTCCTGTCGCACACTTTCTGTAAAACGAGGCTCATCAATAGTGGGTACTGCAACGATTACCAGCTGGATCCTGGAAACATCAAGCAAGTGTACATATTCGCCAGCACACCAAAGGATCTACAATCAATCACCGTCTAAAGGTTTTTATTGCAGAGAGATCACATCACAGTGATAAGTGCAATGTTTCGGAGTTGCGCAGGACCTCTTCATCAGGCATGTGATGCAATAATAACCTTTTGGATGGCGATTGTGGAGCCTTGGTGTGCTGGCGGATATATACACTTGCCCACATAGCAAGCCGCTTGCTATGGCGTCATGCATGTGGGCTCGCTCCTGAGCCGGCTCAGTGTGTCCATTGACGCCTGCGCTCCTTCCTCACTGGTTGTGATTGGCACCAGCAGGAGCCAATGACTCCTGCTGCTGTCTCTGAGCATATGAGGAGGGAGGGAGCCGCTGCTCTCATACACATCGCTGGATTGGGATCGGGGCTCAGGTAAGTATGAGCAGGAGGGGGGGGGGGGCACTGCTAGCAAATGTTTTTTGTTTTTTTTAGCTACATAGTTAGTCAAATTTAAAAAAGGCACAAGTCCATCTAGTTCAACCATAAAAAATAAATACAATAAATATCATACAATCCCATATACCCAATCCTATACCCACAGTTGTCACTGAATGTAGAGAATGCATTAAGGTAATAAAAACCTTGTGCTTTTAGAACCACTTTCAGGAAAAATACAGTAAATTTTATTTCAACACCCAAACACAATATAATCCCTGATTTAAAAAAAATAAATAAATAATTATGTACAAAATAAAAGATGAGGTTGCGCATAAATAGATACCAAATATGTCAAGCCTGAAAATAGCATGCTCCTGCAAAATGACCAAAAAATAAAAAATGACAGTACCCCAAACTATCAATAGGTGGCGCCTTGAACGCCTTTACAGCTCATCCCTTTACCACTGTAAATAAGTAAATATAATAAATAAGGGACCAAGAATAATTGCTCTGACTTGGATGTTTGCAGTGATACCTAGCATGGCTTGTGTAATTGTTTACATAAAAATACACACTGGATGTGATCATTTGTGTTCAGTAGTTGTTTTTAAATGCCTCAAATCAGGAAAATACCACATTATGGCCACTAGATGGCACTTACAATCATATGAGATTATTATATTGACCCCTTTTAAAGTAAATATTAAGATTATTGCATCAATATACTAATATGTGACGGTTTCTTCTTGAAAAGGAATCGGTAAAAAAATTTGATATTGATACATGTGCACCTTTTAATGACAGTTCTGATAATCAGCAATCTCTGTAAATGTGAGAGACATAAGATATGTGAATGATGAATACAGAGATTTTTATTGTGTTCGAGGAATCGGAGTAAAGCTGGATTTTCACTTTAATGGAATCGGGAAGATTTATTATAGAAATTTTGGAATCGGATATCTTGACGCGGCACTTTTCTCGCTCTCATTTTATAAACCTTTCACTGGTTTTTCAACCATAACTCTAAATTGAATGCGTCTTACCAAATGTGGGTGTCTTGACCATAAAAGTTTGGGGTCCCTTTTCTGACCCCCGTTCACCATTTTTTCTTTTTACCCTAAATTTGGTGGAAAAATGCAAATAAATGCTAATTTATACAAAAAAAAACGCTGAGCTATTTATCCTGTGAAGTTGCTTGTACATTCGTAGCAAAATTGGATGGTATTAGCCCATTTTATCTCCAGTTTGAATGTTCTTTGTAAGTTATTAGGAAAATACAGCACTATGGCCTGTAGATGGAGCTGACTATCACAATAAATATTTATCTCCTATGATCGTCAGCTCCATCTAGTGGCCATAAAACCGTGTTTTCTTGATTCACTCTATAGCAGGGGTCTCAAACTGGCGGCCCTCCAGCTGTTGCGAAACTACAATTCCCATCATGCCTCTGCCTGTGGGAGTCATGCTTGACACTGTCAGCCTTGCAATGCCTCATGGGACTTGTAGTTTTGCAACAGCTGGAGGGCCACCAGTTTGAGACCCCTGCTCTATAGTGTATGTATGTATATATGTAAAAAAAAAAAGAACATTTGACCAACAGTGAAAAAAGGCTAATAACATTCCATTATGCCCATGGAGCTTGACAAGTAGAAAAACCTTTTAGAAATGTGCCCCACAGCGGACAACATTTGCTGAAGAAATGCACAAGTGTCCTCAACCTTTTCCATTCCAAAACTTCTACAGAAAACTTCTCCATATGCGTTATAATCGGTAATGTTTGTATGTACAGGGTTTCCCAATCATCATCTCAGGGCTCTCATAGTTGCTCGATCTCAGGGGCTAATGCAATAAAGCATTTATTGGATGGAGCATGTGCAATAATGAGATATAGGGACGATGTAAAGTGCACCTGTCTAATGCCATTAAAGGTGTTTGGATCGCCTAGAAGCGTCAGCCTGTGTATGGGATAACGTTGGAGAATAAGGCAGACGTTCCTTGTTAGTGCCTTGACCTCAAATTTACCATTTTGTAAATACTTTGACTGTAAATTTCTTTATATGAATGTATCGTTTTCCAGACAGATCAACATTGTATTATTTGAGTATACTTATATTTGTGTACATTGCATTCTCTGGATCTCGATCTTTACTACCCACATTGCATATCTTATTGTTTATTTCTTTTATTATCTTATTTTCTGTATGTTTTCTTGTATTTCTTTCAATAAAACTAAATGATTTAAAAAAAAAAAAAACATTGTATTATTTATATTGGTTTTGCATTCCTAAGGCCTCGCTCACACAGGTGGTAAAAATGGTTTTACTGGTTTCACTGTCGCACACGTGCTGGAAGTGTGGAAAACGTAGCTCAGGTATCAGATTTGCCCATTGAAGTCAATGGGACTGCACCACCTGCACCACCTGCACCACCACATGGCAGATGCTAAAAAAACAATAAAAAAAACATGCAGGCATTCAGGAGGTAGCATCCCCTCCTCCATCACCTGGAAGCTGCTGTTCTACCACCTATCTGATAAGCGATCCACCATGAATCATTGGGGGGGATATGGAGACAGGCGCCTGTGTGAACTTAGCATTGGGTTTGGTTCTGTCACCTCTCTCTCTGGATAAATTTGCCGTCATTTTCTATCCTGGAGCAATAAAAGATTTTATACTTTTCCTCATTGTGTGATTTCCTCTGTGTTCATCATCTGATTAATATTTTGGACCCGAGTTTTCATTCCTGGACTGGATCTTGTCTCCTTTCAGATTGGGATTCTTTTCACTGCATTAACAGGAGCCCCAAAATCAAATATTAAAGTACTGTATAAGTAAAGGCAAACCTTTTTTTTTTGGGTTAGCCCCTCTGTCAGGATTATAGAACTAAATATGGGGGGGGGGGGGGCTATGGACTTTTTAGGCAGAATAACACAGTCATTTAAATAAAGTAATTTTATTGAATATATATAAGTTCATACAAAATCTTTAAAAAATCTGCCAACATCAACCTCTGTCAGGATTGTATTACTGTCTGTGTCCCGGCTGGGGAGAGTCACCCTATTGGTTCTGGTGACCTTTATCCCCGAGACAGAAACTGAAGGGAAATCCAAATTTTACAGCCGTCACCAGAGGGAAATATCCAATGGGGACACATTTCTAAGATGGGAATTCTCTTCACTTTAGTCATTTCCTGTTCCTTCCCCGGGATTGGGGGGGGGGGGGACAGATAGGGGTTACCTGAGCGCAGTGGCGGCTGGTGCTCAAAATTTTTGGGGGGGGCGCAAAAAAAACTGAAAAATTCTGGAAAAAAAAGCCCATCAAATGCAGCCACTGTGCCCATCAAAACGCAGCCACTGTGCCCATCAAAACGCAGCCACTGTGCCCATCAAAACGCAGGAGCGCCATGTTGGCACCTCTTAAGCTTAGTTTGCACCTATGCAGGTGTGACAGCATGAATGGGCCATTCATTTCAATAGGCTGCCCTACGCATGACAAATTGCAGAAAAGAATTGCAAACAGTTTTTTTTTTCTTTTAAATTTGCACCGCACTGAAACAAGTGGCACTTTTGTTAACATGATGATGGAGGACTGCCCTACCCATCTAATCCAGTATTCCAACTGCCACAGGGCAGTTGGGCAGTGCAAAGGATGCACCCTTTTGCATCCTTTGCTGTGGATCTCCTCCAGCCTATTTGCATCCACTTCTTGTTTACATGTAAAGGCTTCATTATTGCTGGCACAACTGTCTAATGGTGACAAGGGTGGACTGTGTGTGTGTGCAGGAACGGACGACACAGTAGCACGATTGATAGATCGGTGGGATTGTCACTTTGTATTTAAAAAAAAAAAACTGTTATACTATCTCCTCCCCTCCCCTTCCCTTCCCTTCCTCCGCTCTTCCCAGCAACCACAGGAAATACACCTGTTACTGTTACCTGCAAGATCACCAGCCGGTGACATGTTTGGAGCCCCCACCCTGCACTTACCTTGTCTCGGGTGACGGCGGCATCGTGTCCTCCATTTCCTCTCCTGCCCGCTCCTCCTCTCATCCACTCATCCTCTCCTACGATTTGAGGGCATGATAGGCGCCCAATCACAGCGCCTGTCGTTTTAGCCAATCAGGGCACAGGTCACACAGACCTGTGCTCCTGATTGGCTAAGGGGCAGTACAATGTTAGCAAACCGAATTCCGTCGGTTTGCTAACATCAGTGCTGAGTTACAAGGAACGCACAGCCTACGGCGCTAATCAGGTGTTTCCAAAAAACACCCCCACCGCTGCAATTCAGGCGCCCGGTGACCGAAAAGGGGCCGGACACCTGAATAGGGGGTGTCAGCAGCGACCATAGATAGATTCATGCAATGCATGTATCTATGGTGTATAGTGAGTGACAGGAGAGGGGGGGTGGCGCTCCTGCGCCCTTTATGGACGCACCGCCCCTGCCTGAGCGCCTTTCATAACAGGAAAACCTAATGCTTGAGAAGGACCTATAATGTCACTGAAAAAGGAGGGTATATATCGCGCTAAAAAAATATTACGTGAAAAAACAAATATATGTGATAAAAAAAGCTGCAACACAAAAACATGCGGTACTCATGCAAAAAACATACTATGTAAAGAAAAAGTTGCGCTAATACAAAGGCCAATCTGCAAAAACAAGAGTCCATGAACACAACACCTGATTGGATGCTCCACAGAATGTAAATGACATAAGTGCAATGCATACATAAATCACAACAATGAGTGCCCCCCCCCAAAAAAAGTGAAAAAATACAATAAAAAAAAACTTATCTGTCTCTGTGAAATGAAAAAAAAATGGGAAGAAAAGTCCACATGCCGTTCAAAAAATGAATGAATAAGTGCACATGTATATTAAACCGTGAAAAAAAGTTCAACACCACGAAAGGACAGCAGGACGCACCTCTCCTTGGATCACCAGTGCAAACAGAAGGATCTTACCGGATCAGGTGGATGTACCGTGGTGTGAAAAAGTGTTTGCCCCCTTCCTCATTTCCTGTTCCTTTGCATGTTTGTCACACTTAAGTGTTTCGGAACATCAAACCAATTTAAACAATAGTCAAGGACAACACAAGTAAACACAAAATGCAATTTGTAAATGAAGGTGTTTATTATTAAAGGTGAAAAAAAATCCAAACCATCATGGCCCTGTGTGAAAAAGTGATTGCCCCCTTGTTAAAACATACTATAACTGTGGTTGTCCACACCTGAGTTCAATTTCTCTAGCCACACCCAGGCCTGATTATTGCCACACCTGTTCACAATCAAGGCATCACTTAAATAGGAGCTGCTTGACACAGTAAGGTCCACCAGAAGATCCTTAAAAGCTACACATCATGCCGAGACCCAAAGAAATTCAGGAACAATAGAGAAAGAAAGTAATTGAGATCTATCAGTCTGGAAAGGGTTATAAAGCCATTTCCAAAGCTTTGGGAATCCAGCGAACCACAGTGAGAGCCATTATACACAAATGGCGAAGACATGGAACAGTGGTGAACCTTCCCAGGAGTGGCCGGCCGCCCAAAATTACCCCAAGAGGGCAGCGACGACTCATCCAAGAGGTCACAAAAGACCCCACAACAACGTCCAAGGAACTGCAGGCCTCACTTGCCTCAGTTAAGGTCAGCGTTCATGCCTCCACCATCAGGAAAAGACTGGGCAAAAATGGCCTGCATGGCAGAGTTCCAAGGAGAAAACCACTGCTGAGCAAAAAGAACATCAAAGCTCGTCTCAATTTCTCCACAACACATCTTGATGATCCCCAAGACTTTTGGGACAACATTCTGTGGACCGATGAGACAAAAGTGGAACTCTTTGGAAGGTGTGTGTCCAAGTATATCTGGCGTAGAAGGAACACTGCATTTCAGAAAAAGAACATTATACCAACAGTAAAATATGGTGGTGGTAGTGTGATGGTCTGGGGCTGTTTTGCTGCTTCAGGACCTGGAAGACTTGCCGTGATAAAAGGAACTATGAATTCTGCTGTCTACCAAGAGATCCTGAAGGAGAATGTCCGACCATCTGTTCGTGTACTCAAGCTGAAACGAACTTGGGTTCTGCAGCAGGACAATGATCCTAAACACACCAGCAAGTCCACCACCGAATGGCTGAAGAAAAACAAAATGAAGACTTTGGAGTGGCCTAGCCAAAGTCCTGACCTGAATCCTATTGAGATGTTGTGGTATGACCTTAAAAAGGCCGTTCATGCTCGAAAACCCTCTAATGTAACTGAATTAGGACAATTCTGCAAAGATGAGTGGGCCAAAATTCCTCCAGGACGCTGTAAAAGCCTCATTGCACGTTATCGCAAACGCTTGGTTGCAGTTGTTGCTGCTAAGGGTGGCCCAACCAGTTATTAGGTTTAGGGGGCAATCACTTTTTCACACAGGGCCATGATGGTTTGGATTTTTTTTCACCTTTAATAATAAACACCTTCATTTACAAATTGCATTTTGTGTTTACTTGTGTTGTCCTTGACTATTGTTTAAATTGGTTTGATGTTCCGAAACACTTAAGTGTGACAAACATGCAAAGGAACAGGAAATGAGGAAGGGGGCAAACACTTTTTCACACCACTGTTAAACAGCCTTATATAGTGTTGGGGCGTGGACTTAGCCCCCGAGCCATGATTGGCCAAAGGCACCCTGCCTTTGGCCAATCATGGCTCTCACAGCAGTTCACGCTGTGATTGGCCAAAGCATGCAGGACAGGTGTATGCGTTGGAGAATAAGCAGCCGTGAATGCAACTGCGAATCTTGCAGTGGCATTATAGGGCTCTCCACGGTGCTCGAATTTGCCGCAAATGCCCCATATGTATAACCAGGGTCAAGTCCTGGGGAAAAAAGTGTGGGAACTCCCACCCAAGATCCACTCCCCCACCAAAAAAAATAAAATGTTACGCTCATATGCACGAACGCTTCAAAAGTGGTATTTTTCATCCAAATTTCGTATTGTGTGTATGAAGCTTAATTGTTAGTACATAAAAAAAAACAGTCCTCAATAAACATAAATACGGTAATTCACTGAATAATCAGCATTCATTCAATTGTGCTTCCAGGCAAATGTGAACATCATGTTCTGATCTTTATTGGGGAATGTTATTTTGTATATAGAGTGTTTATGTGGTGAGTTTACACTTTTCATTGAACAGAGTTTGGATAACACAGGGTTAAACGGAAAGGTCATAAATGAACTGCACATTATCTGGACAGAGTGCTTATGGAGATAGTGATGTGTTCCTGCTTAGGAGATGTATGTTAGCTTGGGGTGGCTGCAAACTCTGCAGGGCTCCAACAGACACTCGCTGCTATTCCAACCCTTCACATATTTCCACATAAACTTCCCTCCTGGCATTAAACTTTTCCCAGGTATTGTGCGCAGCTTACCACCCCAAACTGATGTTCCTCCCTCTGCTCACCTCTCTCCCTACATGTCCTGTGAGCAGAATAGCTGTGCTCCTCCTCTGGGTTCTCTCATCATATGGCACTGAAGATAAGCGGGAAACACAGAGCAGGAGACTGGGGGGGGGAGGGGGGGGAGATGAGGATACAGAAAATCCGGAGGGGCCGGTGGGTAGGAGCACATCAGGAGAGGTCTGACTAAATACAGTCTCTTCGCAGCAGGGACCTGATCTACCTGTCAGCTAGCTGTGATTGTCAGGTAGATCAAAGCGGAAGCTGTCATGGGGACCCCCTACTGGCAATGCCTGAATGGTCAGGTGTGCAACACTTACTATTACGAGCTGTGTCGGCGGCTGCTGATGTAGCACCTGCCATACAGCTCACATACTTCAAAGTCTTGCAGGACACGGCTGCTAACAGGAACTGAGTTCCTGTTTTGGAAAAAGTACAGGAACTCCGTTCCCATGCGTTCCCGCAGGACTTGAGCCCTGACTTGAACCCTGTGTTAGTAATGCACTACAGGAACGCATAAATGACCTTCACAACGTCAGTATATAGTATAGAGTGTTTGGGATGTCATATAGCGATAGGGCTGTGTACTAGAAGTGGCGAAATCACACTTGCTGTGTACTCAGCAGTAGAGCTCCACCCCCTCCCAATACACAGCTGTGTAAAGTTTTGCTTTTGGTTAACAGATATCAGCCGCCCCCCCCCAAAACCACACTCCACTCCCTGGTCCATGTCGGCGTCGTTATCCTTTCCTGAACACGCCCCCATAAAGGCGGCTGATATATAGGGGGGGACAGAGACCGGGTGTAGCAGTAAATACGGCATCCCATGAAATCCGGTATCCCCTGCCGCCACTGCGCATGCGTCGGTTTCAGACACAAGAAAGCGAGTGCAGAGCTACTGCCGAGGAACACAGCAGAGTTATATTAACTCCTCACACGCCTTGCATCATGAAGACACAGCGAGACACCTGACTGGATGACAACGGGGGACACGACGAGGGGACACAGGCTGGTTGCATGTCAAGGGGGGTGCAGTCTGGATGTCACACGGGGGGGGGTGCAGTCTGGATGTCACACGGGGGGGGTGCAGTCTGGATGTCACACGGGGGGGGGTGCAGTCTGGATGTCACACGGGGGGGGGTGCAGTCTGGATGTCACACGGGGGGGTGCAGTCTGGATGTCACACGGGGGGGGGGGTGCAGTCTGGATGTCACACGGGGGGGGGTGCAGTCTGCATGTCACACGGGGGGGTGCAGTCTGCATGTCACACGGGGGGGGGCAGTCTGCATGTCACGGGGGGGGGGCAGTCTGCATGTCACACGGGGGGGGGGGGCAGTCTGCATGTCACACGGGGGGGGGGGGCAGTCTGCATGTCACACAGCGGGGGGGGGGGCTGTCTGCATGTCACACGGGGGGGGGGCAGTCTGCATGTCACACGGGGGGGGGGCAGTCTGCATGTCACACGGGGGGGGGGGGGCAGTCTGCATGTCACACGGGGGGGGGGGCAGTCTGCATGTCACACGGCGGGGGGGGCAGTCTGCATGTCACACGGGGGGGGCAGTCTGCATGTCACACGGGGGGGGGCAGTCTGCATGTCACACGGGGGGGGGGGCAGTCTGCATGTCACACAGCGGGGGGGCAGTCTGCATGTCACACAGCGGGGGGGCAGTCTGCATGTCACACAGCGGGGGGGCAGTCTGCATGTCACACAGCGGGGGGGCAGTCTGCATGTCACACAGCGGGGGGGCAGTCTGCATGTCACACAGCGGGGGGGCAGTCTGCATGTCACACAGCGGGGGGGCAGTCTGCATGTCACACAGCGGGGGGGCAGTCTGCATGTCACACAGCGGGGGGGCAGTCTGCATGTCACACAGCGGGGGGGGGGCAGTCTGCATGTCACACAGCGGGGGGGGGGCAGTCTGCATGTCACACAGCGGGGGGGGGGCAGTCTGCATGTCACACGGGGGGGGGGGTACAGGGAAGGTTAGCAGGAGGGGGGGTACAGGGAAGGATAGTAGAATGTCTTGCCAAGAAAGTTCCCCCGGTGGATAAGGACCCCCATGTACTGTGCAGGCGCAGCACGAAGCACAACAGAGTCTCCGAAAATAGCTGAAGCTGAACACAGTCAGTCAGCTGTACACGGCGCCTGCGCACTACATTCTAACCTATGTCCAGGTTCGAGCCCCACCATCCAAGTGGACATAGAGTTAGAATAAAAATATGCCGAGTGCAGCGAGGCCGTGCCCGAAGCGCGGCGAGCGAAGCGAGCCCGCAAGGGGCCCTGTTACAAGCGCCGTGTACAGCTGACTGACTGTCCGGCAACTTCGTTGTGCTTTGTACTGCACAAGCGCTGCGCCTGCGCAGTACAGGGGGGTCCTTATCTGCAGGGGGGAACTTTCTCGGCAGAACACCGGGCGGTGGCGCTCTCCGCTATGTCCTGTGAGTAGTAGGAGGGGGGAGGGAGTAGAGGGAAGGATAGTAGTAGGAGGGGGGAGGGAGTAGAGGGAAGGATAGTAGTAGTAGGAGGGGGTACAGGGAAGGGTAGTAGTAGTAGGAGGAGGGGGGGGGTACAGGGAAGGATAGTAGTAGTAGTAGGAGGAGGGGGGGTATAGGGAAGGATAGTAGTAGTAGTAGGAGGAGGAGGAGGGGGGGTACAGGGAAGGATAGTAGTAGTAGGAGGAGGAGGAGGGGGGGTACAGGGAAGGATAGTAGTAGTAGGAGGAGGAGGAGGAGGGGGGGTACAGGGAAGGGTAGTAGTAGGAGGAGGGGGGGTACAGGGAAGGATAGTAGTAGTAGGAGGAGGGGGGGTACAGGGAAGGATAGTAGTAGTAGTAGGAGGAGGGGGGGGTACAGGGAAGGATAGTAGTAGTAGTAGGAGGAGGGGGGGTACAGGGAAGGATAGTAGTAGTAGTAGGAGGAGGGGGGGTACAGGGAAGGATAGTAGTAGTAGTAGGAGGAGGGGGGGTACAGGGAAGGATAGTAGTAGTAGTAGGAGGAGGGGGGGTACAGGGAAGGATAGTAGTAGTAGTAGGAGGAGGGGGGGTACAGGGAAGGATAGTAGTAGTAGTAGGAGGAGGGGGGGTACAGGGAAGGATAGTAGTAGTAGGAGGAGGGGGGGTACAGGGAAGGATAGTAGTAGTAGTAGTAGGAGGAGGGGGGGTACAGGGAAGGATAGTAGTAGTAGTAGTAGTAGTAGGAGGAGGGGGGGGTACAGGGAAGGATAGTAGTAGTAGTAGTAGGAGGAGGGGGGGGTACAGGGAAGGATAGTAGTAGTAGGAGGAGGGGGGGTACAGGGAAGGATAGTAGTAGTAGGAGGAGGGGGGGGGTACAGGGAAGGATAGTAGTAGTAGGAGGGGGGGTACAGGGAAGGATAGTAGTAGTAGGAGGGGGGGTACAGGGAAGGATAGTAGTAGTAGGAGGGGGGGTACAGGGAAGGATAGTAGTAGGAGGAGGGGGGGTACAGGGAAGAATAGTAGTAGTAGGAGGGGGTACAGGGAAGAATAGTAGTAGTAGGAGGGGGGGTACAGGGAAGGATAGTAGTAGTAGGAGGGGGTACAGGGAAGGATAGTAATAGGAGGGGGGTACAGGGAAGGATAGTAGTAGTAGGAGGGGGGGTACAGGGAAGGATAGTAGTAGTAGTAGTAGTAGTAGTAGGAGGGGGGGTACAGGGAAGGATAGTAGTAGGAGGGGGTACAGGGAAGGATAGTAATAGTAGGAGGGGGGAGTACAGGGAAGGATAGTAGTAGTAGTAGTAGTAGGAGGAGGGGTACAGGGAAGGATAGTAGTAGGCGGGGGGGGGTACAGGGAAGGATAGTAGTAGGAGGGGGGGTACAGGGAAGGATAGTAGTAGGAGGGGGGGGTACAGGGAAGGATAGTAGTAGGAGGGGGGGGTACAGGGAAGGATAGTAGTAGGAGGGGGGGGTACAGGGAAGGATAGTAGTAGGAGGGGGGGGGTACAGGGAAGGATAGTAGTAGGAGGGGGGGTACAGGGAAGGATAGTAGTAGGAGGGGGGGTACAGGGAAGGATAGTAGTAGGAGGGGGGGGGTACAGGGAAGGATAGTAGTAGGAGGGGGGGTACAGGGAAGGATAGTAGTAGGAGGGGGGGTACAGGGAAGGATTAGTAGTAGGAGGGGGGGTACAGGGAAGGATAGTAGTAGGAGGGGGGGTACAGGGAAGGATAGTAGTAGGAGGGGGGGTACAGGGAAGGATTAGTAGTAGGAGGGGGGGTACAGGGAAGGATAGTAGTAGGAGGGGGGGGGGTACAGGGAAGGATAGTAGTAGGAGGGGGGG
>CM053027.1:13238744-13349834 GCA_028564925.1 Lithobates sylvaticus | reverse complement strand
CGTCTTACGGAAAGGAAGAACGGGGAAATGCTAATGTAAACAAGCATTTCCCCGTTCTGCCTAGTGACAGGACACTGATCACAGCTCCCTGTAATCGGGAGCGGTGATCAGTGTCGTGTCACACAGAGCCCCTCCCCCCCACAGTTAGAATCACTCCCTAGGACACACTTAACCCCTACAGCGCCACCTAGAGGTTAACCCCTTCACTGCCAGTCACATTTACATAGTAATCAATGCATTTTAAATTGCTCTGATCGCAGTATAAATGTGAATGGTCCCAAAATCACGCCAAAAGTGTCCGATCTGTCCGTCGTAATGTCGCATTCATGATAAAAATCGCTTGCCACCATTACTAGTAAGAAAAAAAAGATTAATAAAAATGCCATAAAACTATCCCCTATTTTGCAGACGCTATAACTTTTGCGAAACCAATCAATAAACCCTTATTGCGATTTTTTTAACCAAAAATATGTAGAAGAATACGTATCGGCCTAAACTGAGGAAAAAAAATGTTTTTTTATATATTTGTTGGGGATATTTATTATAACAAAAAGTAAAAAATAATGCGTTTTTTTTTCAAAATGTTGGCAATTTTTTTTTTATAGCACAGAGAGGTGATCAACTACCACCAAAAGAAAGCTCTATTTGTGGGGAAAAAAAGACGTCAATTTTGTTTGGGAGCCACGTCGCACGACCGCGCAATTGTCAGTAAAAGCAACGCAGTGCCGAATCGCAAAAAGTGCTCTGGTCTTTGGGCAGCCAAATGGTCCGGGGCTTAAGTGGTGAAAGGAAAATATTTTAACCACTTTAAAGTAGTTGTAAACCCCTTTTTAGAACTTGTACCTATAGGTAAGGCTAGAATAAGGCTTACCAAAAGTACTGTAAATGTCTCCTAAATGTGCGCCGTTTAAGCGATATTTACCTTTGTAGTGCGCTGATGATGTCATCAGCACATGCACTGTGAAGAAACGGCCCTCCGAGCCATTTCTTCCTGAGTGAGTGCCCTGACTGGCGGCTCTTGCCAGGCACACAGCCAGAGTCCGTGGCCCTGGAAGAAAGAGGGGCGAAGATGGATGCAGCCTCCATCGGGGACAGTGTAGGCTTTGTTTGCAGGTAAGTGCCACATAATGGGCTAGTATGCAATGCATACTAGCTCATTATGCTTTTACTTTGCAGGGTTTGCAGGGAACAAAAGCGGAAGTAAAACCCATCAGGGTTTACGTCCTCTTTAAGAAGCTCTTCCTGTCCAAAGAAGCTATAGCACTGTAAAATCTGTTACATTCCTGTCTGGTTGTGGCAGAGAGTAATACATACATTTTTATGAGTCAGAATCACAATAATGATGCTGCTGTCCCTGCCATACCCTCTTCTTGCACATATCACCCCCCCCCCCCCCGCTTTCCCTCCACATTTATGTCATTCCTCTTATACCCTCTGCAATTCTCTCCAGCATGAACTGTCACATTCTCTGCCCTCCTTTCCTGCACCTAGCCAATGCATGATAAGCGATCTGCAAAGGATTCGTTTTCCAGAATGCAGATAAGCAGCCGCTGCCTGTTAGACATTTAGGATGAGATCCTGCGGACCTCCTGAATGCCTGCTCTTGTTTGTATTCTTTCTGCTGAACAGCAGTTTATAATGGGACTAAAGTGTTTGGCTCCTGATTATGGTGCAGTACCGGTCAGCTTGGCACGCTGCATTAAATATGCCACAGTGCAAAGCATTGCAGAACAGCTGCTGGTTACCCTTTAGGTGGGCAGCCAGGGAGTGGTAAAACTGCAGCTAAGAGGGGCAGGCTCTTGAATTTGCATTTTTTTTGCTTTTGCTTGAATTAAAAAAAATAAAAAAAATATCAATGAAAATGTAAGAAATTTAATTTTAGCTCCCCTTGCATGCCCTTGCAATGATATGAAAGAATAAGACTAGAAATGGGTCAGTTTTCTGTAAAGCATATATGGGAGAAATAAAAAATACCTTCATTCCCAACAATGCTTGATATCCATTCGGCAGCAGAGCTCACACTTTCGCTGTCGCTGATATCCAGGATTCTTGTTCTCAGTCGGCTGGAGGTCTCTTTCTTCAGATTTTCGGCGCCCGTCGCCGTCAGACAAGCAGCCAGGACCTTCATCCCACGTTTGTCCAGCTGCTTAGCCAGCAAGTTCCCAAATCCAGAATCGCATCCGGTGATAAAGACATATTTGTCGGTGAGATTCTCCAGTGTCTGGCTCTGCCTGTACCACCTGTACAGAAGAACCAAACCCAGCGCCACCAGCAGGGGGAGCCACAAGATGCACATTTGTTCTGCAATAAAATAATATATTGTAGCTGAACTCCAGGATGATACAAAAGTAGCAAATTATTGCAACTATGTAAGTAATCGTTTATACATAATGAAATACATTTTGCAAATGCAAGCATTGTAAATACAGTGGAACCTTGGATTACGAGCATAATTCGTTTCAGAAGAATGCTTGTAATCCAAAGCACTCGTACATCAAAGCAAGTTTCCCCATAGAAGTCAATGGAAACTCAGATAATTTGTACCACAGTGACTTCTATAGTATGCAGTACCGCACGTGGCCAGAGGATGGAGGGCGCTGGAGACACTCGGAAACCGCTCTGAGCTACTCGGATGCACTCAGAAACATTCGGAGAGGCTCGGAAACAGAGTATTTCCGAGTGGCTCAGAGTGCAAATCCGAGCGGCTCCGAATGTCACCGGCTCCCTCACACCTCTGGCCAAATGCAGTACTGCACACCGCAGAGGCTTGAATCCTGCTCATTTTGCGAGACAGCGCTCGCAAACCGAGTCAGGATTTAAAAAAAATAATAGCCCATATTGCAAAACGCTCGTTAACCGCGTTACTCGCAATCCGAGGTATTACTGTACGTGAATTTGGCTTGGTTTCAGCCTCTTGCAGACCCTGTACAGCAGAGATTAGACTGGGTGAGGGAGAAGCAGCACAAGGATCTCTAAGTTAAAATGCAGCAATGAAAGATGAGGTCTCCTGCCCTGCCACGTAAGTTTAGACAGGATCTTGCCAGCAGAAAGCTGGTGGTCTATAGCACATTTCATCTCATATGTACATGCATGCAGGTGTAGGCAGGTGCAGTCTATTTTCTCCACTGCAGGTGGCGCTGTCCACAGCAGCTTTGCAGATGCAGAAGGAAGTCAAGAGGAACCCTGTTCCTCTATGGTTTCCTTGGTCACAGGGAGGCAGCTATCTGATTGGATGCTGGCACCCCAGGTGACTTTGGTGGCCATCTTTGGTCAGGCAGAGTCTATTTAAGACCCTGGCTTCCCGGTTTGGCGTGCATTTTGTGAGTGGCTAGAGTAGGGACAGGTCACCTGTCTGTCAGGGACAGTGCTTAACATCTGGGAAAAGTTGGGGAGGAGTAGGGAAAGTTCCTTCCTGGAAGCTTTCCCATTTTGGGTACAGCTTGGCCAGGCCACATTCTGCTCCTCAAGACACCTCTGAGTCACCAACCTGCTGTCACATTGATGGTACAACTTGTGAGTGTTCCCGGTCGGGTTGCCTTCCCACCAGGTCCGTGGTGTGTTGCTGAACTGCTGTTACAATATAGTCTAGTTACTGCACTTGGACTCTGTGTGTTTTCTGCCTGCACCACCATGCTGCACCTACCCACACATATATACTGTATGTCCAGGTGGTTTCAGCCTCTTAAAATCCCTATACAGCAGAGGTTCAACTAGGTAAGCAGTGGCGGCTGGTGTTTTTTTTTTTTTTTTACACCAGCCAGTCCCCCGGAGCCTGATCCTGTGATCTTCATGTTCCCCAGTCTGTATCCTGCTCCAGTGCCCTGTGTACTCCTACCAACATCCAGTCTTCCCTCACCACCATCTCTCCCTTGGCACTTTACTCAGTTAAGCCTCCTAGAGTACACAGGATCAGAATATTGGACGATCTCCATATCAAAAACCAAAAGGTCATTAACCACTTGCCGACAGTCGCACGCCGATATACGTCGGCACAATGGCAGCAGTGGGCAAATGGGCGTACCTGTACGTCCCCTTTAATTGGCGGGGCCAGTGAGTGCGAGCTCGCTGCATACAGGGTGACCGTGCCAGCGGGACCGGCGGACTCGATGTGTCACGGAGCTGCAGAACGGTGAAGTGCCTATGTAAACCAAGCATTTCCCTGTTCTGCCTTGTGACATGACAGAGATCACTGCTCCCTGTCAGAGCAGTGATCTCTGTCATGTCAGTGGTAGCCCAATCCCCCCACAGTTAGAATCACTGCCTAGGACACACTTAACCCCTTCATCACCCCCTAGTGTATAACCCCCTTCCCTGCCAGTGTCATTTACACAGCAATCAGTGCATTTTTGTAGCACTGATCGCTGTATAAATGACAATAGTCCCAAAAATGTGTCATAAGTGTCCGATGTGTCCGCCATGATGTCGCAGTCACGAAAAAAAATCGCAGATCGCCGTCATTACTAAAAAAAAAAAATTAATAATAAAAATGCCGTAAAACTATCCCCTATTTTGTCGACTCTATAACTTTTGCGCAAACCAATCACTATACGCTTATTGCGATTTTTTTTTCTTCCAAAAATATGTAGAAGAATACGTATCGGTCTAAACTGAGGAAAAATATTTTTTTATATATTTTTGGGGAATTATTATAATTACTATCATTTATTATAGCAAAAAGTAAAAAATATTTTTCAAAATTGTCGCTCTTTTTTTGTTTATAGCGCAAAAAAAAAAAACGCAAATACCACCAAAAGAAAGATCTATTTGTGGGGAAAAAAGGACGTCAATTTTGTTTTGGTGTAACGTTGCACGACCGCGCAATTGTCATTTAAAGCGACGCAGTGCTGAATCACAAAAAGTTCTCTGATCGGGAAGGGGGTAAATTCTTCCGGGGCTGAAGTGGTTAAAGTTACAAAAATTCTCGTAAGACAGAATAAAACTTCGGAAGTGATGTCATGTATTGTATGTGTTCTTTCGTTTCTGAGCATGCACGGTCTTGGTCACACAATTTTTTTTTTCCGTATAAATACTATGTTGCTCCAGTGCTGCAAGGAACTTATTCATTTCCTGTGTGCTTCCCTTCTGTATTTCAATATAAAACCCCCTTTGCTGTGCTGTACAAAGCCCTCTGAAAGGCGATCAATTGCAAATCACTTTCTGAAGGGCAGCAGTCCGTGCCCACCCATTCGATAGATCACATACTGACGCAGTGTTGCCAACCTACCAGACTGAAATTTACTGACACGACACCCAAAATTTACTGGCACCACCAAGTTTTTACTGGCATTTCCAAAAGTTACAAAATTACAGTTGTAAGAGCAAATTTCAGTATTTAGGCTACAAATAAGTACAATATGCAATTAGCAATGTGATTCAAGGTAGATATTAAGGCAAAAATCATATTTCTTATTCTATTTTAACCACTTCCCGCCCGGCCTATAGCATATTGACGCCCGGGAAGTGGTTGCGATATCCTGACTGGGCGTCATATGACGTCCTTCAGGATAACATGCCGCCGCGCGCCCATGGGGGTGCGCATCATGGCGATCGGTGGAGCGGTGTGTCAGTCTGGCCTCCGGCGGAGGCTCTTTACCATGTGATCAGCCGTGTCCAATCACGGCTGATCACGATGTCAACAGGAAAGGACGGTGATCGGCTTTTCTTCACTCGCGTCTGACAGACGCGAGTAGAGGAGAGCCGATCGTCGGCTCTCCTGACAGGGGGGGTCTACGCTGATTGTTTATCAGCTCAGCCCCCCCTCAGATGCCCACACTGGACCACTAGGGACTCCACTAGGACCACCAGGGAAGTGGGCAACATGTGCATGGCCAGGTATGTACCCCCTGGCCATCCACATGTGCGAATGATGCCCAATCTGTGCCAGTCATTGCCCACAAATGGACACTGACTGGCACCTTTATGTACCAATAAAAACAGTGATGCCCAGCAATGCCACCCATCAGTGTCATCAGTGCCACCCATCAGTGTCCAGCAGTGCCACCTATCAGTGCCCATCCGTGCCCATCAGTGCCCACCTATCAGTGCCCATCCATGCCACCTATCCGTGCCACCCATAAGTACCCATCAGTGCCACCCATAAGTGCCCATCAGTGCCGCCTATGAGTGCCCATCAGTGCCACCTATGAGTGCCCATCAGTGCTACATACCAGTGCCACCTATCAGTGCCCATCATCAGTGAACATCAGTGCCACCTCATCAGTGCCCATCAGGGCCGCCTTATCAGTGCCCGTCAGTGCAGCCATATCAGTGCCCCGTCATTGAAGAAGAAAACGTACTTATTTACAAAATAATTTTAACAGAAACAAAGAAAAAAATTTTGATCTTTTTTTATTTGTTGCGCAAAAAATAAAAATTGCAGAGGTGTTCAAATACCACCAAAAGAAATCTCTAATTGTGGGAACAAAATTATAAAAAATCTGTTTGGGTACAGTGTAGCATGACCGCGCAATTGTCATTCAAAGTGCGACAGCGCTGAAAGCTGAAAATTGGTCTGGGCAGGAAGGTGTCTAAATGCCTGGTATTGAAGTGGTTAAATATAGTAAGTAAGTGGCTCAGGGACAGGACTCCGGGGCATGCTCTCACAGTGACACTGGCAGCAGTGTGCAGCAGCACAGATCACTGACACGTCCCATCCTGAGTGACAGTGACAGTCTCTCTCCATGCCAGTTGGTCCTCTCAGTCCCCTCCAGTCCAAACAGCATTGACAGTTCCGCTCCCGGCTTGCCTTGCTCCCGTCCCACAGACCCGCACACGAGGCTCTGGCCACCCGGCTTGGCTCCCTTGCACCATGACATCACACGACATGCTCAGGCACCGTCTCCGCCAGACCCGCCCCCCCCCCCCCCCTGCTGGTACCACCCGAACACACTGTAGTAGGTACTTGGATGGTCCTGGCCGGCTCCGGACCTGAGCTGCGCTTGCCCAGTTCCGAGTCAAGCGGCACGGCCATATTTTTTACTGGCAACCTTTTCCTCTTACTGGCATTTACTGGCAGGAGAAAAGTGCCTGTTTTTTACTGTCTGCCAGTAAAAATACTGACGGTTGGCAACACTGTACTGACGTCATTTCAGGAAAGCAAACTAAACAGACTTATTGCTCAGTATTTATACTCTGTAGATGAAATCTTAGACAGAAGAACTCCGTACCTGGTCACCTGTAGAGGTGGATAAGAAGAGGATTCCTGAGCCTCACGAGCGACGTGGCGCCTCCAACAGAAGAAGTCTTGGTGCTGCGTTCCTATAGAGGAACATTCTGTCCTTGTTGGGAGAACACAAACTGCATGCCCAGCACAGAGGGGCGGGGAAGCTGGAAGTGGCCAGCCTGTATTTACTTTGGAATCGAATAAAAAAATAAACTTGTGCAAAACATATCAAGCGCCATCGGCATCCAGGGTCACAAGGACTTGGAACACAAGTATTGGGGGGGGTTGGACGTATATTCTGTGTCCTGCTATAACCCGCGGACTGCGCCTGCACTCGGCACCTCTGTGTTTATGCTGTGGAGTTTTATATCACGTTTAAGTGACTTTACAGGGGCTTAGAGGGGAGTAACTCTGCCTTGCAGCACTGGGGTCCTTAGTTCAAGCCCTGGTCAGGAGGACACTTTCTGCATAAAGCGTGCTTGTGCAAGTTTCCTCCCACGCTACAAAGCCGTGCTGGGATGTTAATTGGCTGCTTTCCAAATTGGTCCTTGTGTGTGTGAGATAGAGACTTTAGATTGTAAACTCCCTGAGCGGACTGATGTACCGTATATACTCGAGTATAAGCTGACTTTTTCAGCACATTTTTTATGCTGAAAAAGCCTCCCTCAGCTTATACTCGGGTGAGGGTGCAGCCTCACTGTGCCCATCTGCAGCCTCACTGTGCCCATTTGCAGCCTCACTGTGCCCATCTGCAGCCTCACTCTGCCCATCTGCCGCCTCACTGTGTCCATCTGCAGCCTCACTCTGCCCATCTGCAGCCTCACTCTGCCCATCTGCAGCCTCACTCTGCCCATTTGCAGCCTCACTGTGCCCATCTGCGGCTGTACCTTTGATAACCAAAACAGCGGGTGTCTCCCAATGTGTGATGCAGTCTGTTCGGTGTCCGTCCACTGTAACAAAGCCCCGCCTCCTCCTCGTCCGCGATAGAACACTGATACAATGCTGGGAAACGGAATCAGTGTTCTGTCTATCATGGATGAGGAGGAGGCGGGGCTTTGTTACAGTGGACGGCCGTCTAACAGACTGCATGACACAGCGAGACGCACCCGCTGTTTTGGTTATCAAAGGTACAGCCGCAGGTGGGCACAGTGAGGCTGCAAATGGACACAGCAAGGCTGCAAATGGGCACAGCGAGGCTGCAGATGGGCACAGTGAGGCTGCAGATGGGCACTGATGATACAGGTGGGCACAGTGAGGCTGCAAATGGGCACAGTGAGGCTGAAGATGGGCACAGTGAGGCTGCAGATGGGCACTGATGATACAGGTGGACACAGTGAGGCTGCAAATGGGCACAGTGAGGCTGCAGATGGTCACAGTGAGGCTGCAAATGGGCACTGTGAGGCTGCTGATGGGCACAATGAGTCTGCAAACGGGCACAGTGAGGCTGCAAATGGGCCCAGTGAGGCTGCAGATGGGCACTGATGATACAGCTGGGCACAGTGAGGCTGCAGATGGGCACAGTAAGGCTGCAAATGGACACAGTGAGGCTGCAGATGGGCACTGATGATACAGGTGGGCACAGTGAGGCTGAAAATGGGCACAGTGAGGCTGCTGATGGGCACAATGAGGCTGCAAATGGGCACAGTGAGGTGCAGATGGGCATTGATGATACAGGTGGGCATAGTGAGGCTTCAGATGGGCACAGTGAGGCTGCAAATGGGCACAGTGAGGCTGTTTATGGGCACTGATGATACAGGTAGGCACAGCGAGGCTGCAAATGTGCACAATGAGGCTGAAGATGGGCACAGTGAGGCTACAGATGAGCATTGTTTACCCAGCAGCTGCTGCATTTCCCACCCTAGGCTTATACTCGAGTCAATACGTTTTCTAATTTTTTTGTGGTAAAATGATGTGCCTCGGCTTATACTCAAGTATATATGGTAAATGCTATATTTAAATTGTCAGCATTATATACTGTAAATACCTGTAATAATAAATTAATAAAATAAAAATTGAAGCTTCAGCTGAATGCTAAAGAAACAACCTGTTGGACATTTAAAGTTCAGCTCCTGACAAATAGCTAAAACCACCACTGAACTATAAATGGAAGTTATTTTATTTCAATTAATATCCTTGCAGTCCTACAAAAAACATATTCAGCCTGGTGGCCTGACTGCATTCAGAACCTGAGTCTGCCACCTTCCCTCGATTTGTCATATCGATCTCCATTCATTGGGAACTGAACTCATATCAAGTTTCTGAATATGTGGACTTTGGGGCCAGCCAGGAACTACATCGAGCAGTCCTTGGCTGCTGAATCGGGCATTCCTCTCGTTCCCTTGGTGATGCACCTCTCCATGTCTAAAGGCAATGGCTCTACCTTCACCTTAGGACCTTTAAGGTTCCGAACTATCTCCATAACTATGCATATTGGTGTTCTACATCATGAGAAAATCTCCTTCCTGATCCTTCCTAAGTCTTCTTGTCCCATCATTCTTGGATGTCCGTGTTTTACAAAAACATTAGCCCTATCTAGATTGGAACGCTGGCCAGGCGTTGTCATTGGGGTCGCAATGCCATCAGACTTGTCTCCCTAAAACGCTCCCTCAACATTAACAGGCCTTCCAAGATGGTTTGTAAAAAAAAGCTGCTGACCGTCTGCCTCCTCGCCATGCCTATGATTGTTCTATTGATCTCCAACCTGGAACTATTCTGCCTCATGGTCTTGCTAAAGCTGGATACACACTATACATACACACACATATATTTCAGAGACCAAAAGAAATTATACCATTGGGGATCGGGAAATTCTGGCTATTAAAGTGGAACTTTAAAAAGAAAATTGTCCTGCCAAGCTTAGAATTGCAGCGAATGGCGAGACGTAATTTTTTGATACTCCTAATGCGTCCAACTAGCTGGATCGTATGGCGCACACCCTAAAAAAAGCACCAGCTTCCATGGCCTAATTGCGTTTTATTTTCTACTACCGCTGAGAGAGGATACCTTAGGAGAAGATTTGAGCATGTTGATTTCTTTTCTCAGTCTTTCCTTTAAGGCGGAGAGGAATACATAAGTTGTTTGCACTGCATTATACCACTGACTTGGATTTGCAAGTCCTTTTGAATCACAGTTGAACTGAGACGTTGGGCCCCCCCTTAACACCGTCCTGTATTACATGCACTATGTTACCTGGCACCTCAATAGAGGATGCAAAGACCTTTTTTCCTTTTTTTCTTGGTTACCTACTGTTTTTCTTTTCTTTACCACCACTAACCCTTGCTGGTTGCAGGTTGGACGTTCTGCTTTTTTGTGTTTGTCCAACTGGAATTGCCTTTTTGTGGCAGACACTGTCACCTATTCACCTGGACCTTGTCTGAGGAATCCTTTTGCTTACAGCTACTAAGTGGAGATGTGGGAAGTCCCCTGATGACTTTCTACACCTGGAACTGTCCCTACGGGTTACTTACCATTCCGTTGTCCTATGTCTAATTTGATTTCGTGGAATGTGAGGGGGCTGGGTGCTGGAGTCAAGCGGGTGGCATTTTTCTCTACAGTGAAGGCCCACAAACCTGCTGTGGTGTGCTTACAGGAAACACACTTACAAGCCAACTCTATATCTACACTTAAGCACTTAAGTACTGGTAGCCGCAGTATTACCACGGTGTCCCATTGAAATCAATGGGTAGGAGCGGTAAATGAGCGGTGAATACACCGCTCCTATATACTACCTAATTTTTGGGTAAAATATAAAAGATGAGGTTGCATCAAGTAAATAGATACCCAACATGTAAAGCCTTAAAGAGGAAGTAAACCCCGTAACTTATCTAGTTTTTTTTTTTTTTTAAATATATAAATGGTGTTAAACATTGCTAAGCCATACATATTAAAATTTGTCCTAAACGAGCTTTGTAAATACCGTTTTTATCAGTTTTATTATTTAGCCTCTTCCGGGTATCGCCCGTGCCATTCACCCTCCTGTATGCTGAAGCTTTTGTGGGCGTCATTTCCGCCCCTTAGTTTCCCTGTGGAAATCTCACGCATGCGCTGTAGCGTCGGAACCAAGCCTCTATTTCTATTGCCGTTACTACGGCAACAGAGCGAACACAATGAGGACGGCAAATCACTAGTATCGCGAGACTTCGCTCTGTGCCGTTCTCATTGCCAGCTGATGACCCGGCAAGCAGAGACAGAAACAGCAGACATTGTGTGCTGTTAAAGCATATACACCAGTGCGCAAGCGTGGGACACGTCACAGCACATAGAAGGACGATTTATATCTAAACCAAAACCGTGAGTGCACTTTCCCAGGCAGCTATCCATACCAGACCTAAAGGGTCTGGTATGGATATTTAGGGGGAACCCCACAACATTTTTTTTTTTAATTTGATCCGGGGTTCCCCTTAATATCCATTTCATCTTGAAAATATAGATTAAGATGAGCTAAAATAGTATAGGAGGGTTTACAACCACTAAAACGTCTCTTTCAGGGCGCTTTGCAGGTGCTATTTTTAGCGCTGTAGCGACTGCAAAGCGCCCCAGTGTGAAAAGGGTCCAATAGTCAAGGCGCTTTTCAGGCGATTTCACGCTAAAAAAGCACCTGAAAAGCTCACGAAAACCTATTTCCTTTAAAATCAATGAACGCTTTCACACTGGGGCAGCGGGCTGGCAGGGCGGTGGGAAAAAACGCCCCTCTCCATTGAAATTAATGGAAAGCTCTTCAAAAGTGCCTGAAAAGCTCTTCGAAAGCACTCAGATGTTTTACTGGCAATTTAGAAGCGCCTCAGTTTGAAAAGGGGCCTTAGTGCATTTTTTTTCCGTAAAAATATTTATTTGATAAACTTTTGCGCAAATGTTGTGCAACATAAAAAAAAAATTGCAATTTATTTATTCTACAGGGCTTCTTTCAGAAAATGTATAATTTAATGTGCAATATAAAGTGCCATTTCCTAAGGAACCCCAATCTTTCCCTGTGCAGTTTGTTAGCTTTCCCCATCCTTTCCCTACAGCAGCTTCACGTACACCAAGCACTTAACTAGGCCCCCATTGGCAATTCCAAGGCAATTGACCTAGGTTCGAAGGCCAGCAGTGGGCCCGGTGGATCATGAACAGGCAAGATCCGCCACAAACGCAAGATCAGCCCGAACCTCGTCCTCACTCCCCACCTACCCCTTACTACAGACGTACAGAAGACCGGACACCACTTCCAACTGAGTATTTTAAAAAGCTTTATTGAACAATTGACAGGGTAAATGGACAGGGACACCGCACCCATCCCTCTAGTAGTGAATACATTGTATCAGTGTAAATACTGTATAACAATAGTTGATTAAACAGGAAAGATAAGCATGTTGATTGGATAACACATTTGATTTTGGTGACCAACTCTTCATGGCACCAATCAGTGACCTTTATTTTTTTCATCAACTGATGTCCTAGAGGCAGGTTTGGGAGCGGACCGACCCAGCCAATAGTCAGTGATGGCAGTAGGGAGGTAGGATAGAGGAAGGTAGTACAGCTTGCAGTCCCAGCCGGGTGAGTACCTGGTCCAGGGGTGGACAGCAGTCAGGGCGTGCTCCATACAATCTGGGACTTTGTACGTCTTTGGACTGGCTATTACTGGTAATGCTTCCAGAGCCTTGATACCTGTTGGGTATATCAAAAGTCAAACACTGACAATGGCAGTACTGGTTATATAATAAAACAATTATTATATACTTTATTATATATTATTTTTATTATATATTATTATTATATACTTTATAATACTTTATATAGAGGCCAATTATCATTTTAGAGGCAACTCCCCTCAGCACTCTGATGGGGGGGGGCTCTGATGGGGGCCCTAATGTATGGAAGGCTCTGATGGGGATCCAAATGTAAGGAAGGGGGCTCTAAAGGAGAGCTTAATGTAAGGGGGGGGGGGGGGGCTCTGATGTCGACCCTAACACAAGGAGACTGCTCTGATTGGGAACCCAAATGTAAAGGGGGCTTTGATAGAGCTCTAATGTATGGGGGCTCTGATGGGCAACCTAATGCAAGGAGACTGTTCTGATACAGACCCTAATGTAAGGAGGGGCTCTGATGGAGTACCTAAATTAAGGGGGGTTCTAATGGACACCCTAAAGCAAGGGGGCTGCTCTGATGGGGACCCTAATGCAAGGGGACCTCTGATGGGGACCCTAATGTAAGGGGGCTTCGATGGAGACTAGACATGTGCAATTTGTTTCGTTTTTTTTCGTTTTCCGTTAGAATTCGTTATATTCGTTCATTCGTTATCGTACGAATGAACGAATGATTCGCTAAAAATTTTAACAAATAATCGAATCGAACGAATATGAAAAACAACGAAAATCTGAAATAACCAAATTAGAAACAACGAAACTACGAAAGAAGAAAATCCGAAAAACGAAAACAGGAACAACGAAAATCAAGATGAACGAAAAAATTTGTACATTCGTAACTTTTTTTTTGTTGAATTGGTCATTTTCCGTGTCCCTTACAATGGCGCTGCTTAACGTGCTTCGAATGTATTGTACGAAAAAATTTGTAACTTTTTTTTTTTTTTCGATTCGTAATTTTCCGTGTCTCTTACAATGTAATAATAGCATACACATTACATAAAATTATGAATTATGCTCCGATTACGAATCTACCAAAAAACAATGTTACGAAAGTACGAATAAATCAATCTTACGAAAGTACGAATGTAACTAAATCTACGAAAATATGAATGCGTCCGAATTTTGAATAAACGAAAATTAAACTAACGGAAAAACGAATCAACTAAAAAATAACTCTTACGAAAATACGAATCGTTACGAATACGAACACTGACGACTTATGAAATTACGAATCATTACGAATCAACGGAAACGAACAGAAACAAAATGAAAATAAACAAATTTTTCTATTGTGCACATGTCTAATGGAGAACCTAAAGCAAGGTGACTGCTCTGATGGGTACCCTAATGTAAGGGGGCTTCGATGGAGACCCTAATGTAAGGGAGGGCTCTGATGGAGACCCTAAAGCAAGGTGACTGCTCTGATGGGGACCCTAATGCAAGGGGACTGTTCTGATGGAGACCCTAATGTAAGGGGGGGCTCCGATGGGAACCCTAATGTAAGGGGGGGCTCCGATGGGAACCCTAATATAAGGGGGGCTCTGATGGGAACCCTAATGTAAGGGGGGCTCCGATGGGAACCCTAATGTAAGGGGGGCTCCGATGGGAACCCTAATGTAAGGAGGATTGATATGAAAGAGACTGATGGGAACGCTAAAGTAAGGGGTGGCCTTGTAACCAAAAATGTCCATAGGCAATGCTTTAAAGTTAAAGAAGGATACCTTGTGGTTATGATGCAGCAGGGCAGCCGCTTGGCAGAGGATCCGGAAGACAGCGACAATCACTGTAGTAAGGGCAACTACCACAGTGATTATCCAATTCCACAGCAGTCCCACAGGCATGGAAAAATGTATACTTCCAAACTAGTCCAATGTAACTATGCCAAAAAAAATCCATACTTCTCGTTCAGCTTTAAAATGTGAAAGAGATGTGACCCAGCTCTCCAGAAACATAGTATGTGCCCACATCTTACCTATTTAAATGTGCTGAGTAATTTTGCATTGGTATGTGATCAAGACCCAATCAGGGTCAAAATGCGTAGCCAGTGAGCTTTATAACATGGTTTGAAAAAAGATTTATAAAAACTGAATTTTAAAACAGACATATCATTTGAGGCCCGCTGATCATCACATAAGAATCGTTTCATGCTGGAGACATGGATCCAGCATTCCTATCTGAAAGGATGAGCGGGATACTTCCTGCTCTAGGGTGACAACACTGCTCCTCCATAAATAAAGCACAGTGAGCGTTGTCACCCTAAGTCTGGAATTGTGTTACTTGCAGGATCACCAGGTTAAAATAAAAGGAAAGATGAAAAAAGAAACTTTAAAAGGAAAGAGTCATGAGGCTCAGACAGACACCTGATACATAAAAATGCCTCTTGGATAAATGTACACCAAGGGCTATGAACATTCAGGTGTGGTGTGCTCTTTGCAGTAACAAAATGCTACAATATATGTGTTATAGCTTACATTGCATGAGGTAGTCCTCGCCATAGCTCTCCTTAATATGCGCTGGAAGTTTTTCCCACATTCGGTTTATGTTATTAATATAATTATCCACAACCATGCACGCACGGGTTTTGAAAGCTCCCGGCTCAATGATGGAAACCTTTACACCAAAGTCGCGCATCTCCCTCCTGGAGAACAGAAAAACAGTACAAATGTAGTATAAATGTTTTGACACAGACCACAAAATCATCATGGACTTTAACCAGTTCACTAATTCTTACCCCTGTACGTCGTCTACGAACCGCAACCATTTTTACATATCTGCCATGGGCCTAGTGATTCGGCAATAACTTGTAGCCACTTCAGCTCTGGAAGATTTTACCCCCCCCCCCCCCCTCATGACCAGGACATTTTTTTGCTATTTAGCATTGTGCTACTATAACTGGTGTTAAACAGCGTATTCATGCAACGCAGTACCCAAATGTAGTTTAGATCTTTTTTTTTTGTCACACAAAGAGAGCTTTCTTTTGGTGGTATTTGATCACCACTGAGGTTTTTATTTTATAAAATATAAACAAAAGAAAAAATATATTATTTTTTTTATTTTCGGCTATAAAACATATCCAATACAAAAATGTCTTCATGAATTTAAACCAAAAATGTATTCTACTACATGTTTTTGGTATAAAAAAAAAAAATCCCAATAAGTGTATATTGATTTGTTTGTGTGAAAGTTACAGCATCTAGAAAGGATAGGATATATACTGGAATTTGTATTTATTTATGTATTTAGACCACTTTCACACTGAGGCACTTTTCAGGCGCTCTCACGCTAAAAACAGCGCCTAAAAAGCTCATGAAAACGTATTTCCATTAAAATGTGTCAAAAATGTGTCAAAAGTGTCCGATGTGTCCGCCGCAATGTCAAAGTGTCGAAAAAAAAAAATCGCTAGTGAAAAAAATAAAAAAAATAAAAAAATGCAATAAATCTATTCCCTATTTTGTAGACGCAAACCAATCAAACCAATCAATAAACGCTTATTGCGATTTTTTTTTAACAAAAATATGTAGAAGAATGCGTATCGGCCTAAACTGAGGAAAAAACATATATTTTTTTTTTTTTTTAAATTGGGTATTTATTATAGCAAAAAGTAAAAAAAACATTGTGTTAATTTCAAAATTGTCGCTATTCTTTTGTTTATAGCGCAAAAAATAAAAACCGCAGAGGTGATCAAATACCACCAAAAGAAAGCTCTATTTGTGGGAAAAAAAAAAAGGAGCTCAATTTTTATTTGGGTGCAACGTCGCACCACCGCGCAATTGTCAGTTAAAGCGACGCAGTGCCGAATCGCAAAAAATGCTCTGGTAAGGAAGGGGGTAAAATCCTCCGGGGCTGAAGTGGTTAATAGTTTGTTTTTTTTAGTTAGTTATTTTTTCAAATTTTACTGATTTTTTCTTTCTTTTTTCAGATTTCCGAATTTTCAAATTCGAAATTTGGGAATTTGGGAATCCAAAAATGTGAAAAATTTGAAAATCCGAAAGTTTTGAATTTCCGAATTTCCCAAAAAGCAAAGGAACATATAAAACGAAAACAATTTTTTTTTTGTCAGTGCACATGTCTACTTGTAGATCAAAGTTTTTCGACAGTTCATTGTGCTATCCAATGACAATGGGCTGTCAGTCAATAAAAAAATAAATCCAGCCAATCAGGAATGAAGGTGTGATGTCATTGTTTCTGAACACTCTAGCGCTCTACATCTGACTTCTAAAAGGTAAAAATTGCCGATTTTCACAGCTGCTACCTGTGGAGTGCTAGATAGAGATGACAGGGTAATAAAGAACCTATAAAAGCCTCACAAGTACTTTTAGATGAAAACAACAAGGGGTCATTTTAAGCTACAATCCTTTTACCACGATCATCATGGCAACTCACCTTAGGCTGTCCGAGAAAGCCTCCAGGCCAAACTTTGAAGGACAATATCCCCCAGCCACAAAAGCCAATCTCCCATAGACACTGGATACAACGACAATGCGTCCCCGGGCTTTCCTGACGAGATGCAGCAAGTGCACTGTGACATCGATGGTCCCAAGAAGATTCACATTCAGGATCTCGGAGAAGTCTTCTTTTGTTTGCCACTCAGTGGGAGCAAAAGTAGTGGTAAAACCAGCATTGTTCACCAATCCCCAAAGCCCTGTGAGCCACGAGACAGAGTAATGTCAGTAGTGAAATCAGCAAATCTATCACAACACTTTGTAAATCTTTAGCAATAAGAATGTCTCTAAAGAAATGACTTCCTTTGAGGATACAACAAATATGCTTATAAAACCAGGCATCTTCTCTTTTTTTTACATTTCCTAACCTGAAAAAAAAAAAATTAATAAATAAAAAGTCTTATGATCAGCGGCGGCCCATATATTAGGTGGGCATGGGCACCGCCCCACGCCCCCCATCCATGCGTCAGGCCCCTCAATCTACTTACAGGGCACCGGACGCATGGATTCCAATGGTGGGGGTGTGTTTTTTTGAACCATGTGATTAGAGCTAGAGGCTCCAATAGGGTTCAAAAAAGGGTGTGCTCAGGGTGCAGAGCACTGCGTCCTGATTCCACCCAGTTTTGTGCTATCGCCACACTTATTCTCCTCCCAGCCAATCAGAAAGCAGGTCTTGAGACCCGTCACCCGATTGACTGAAAGGACAGGCTATCCTATTGGACACATAAGGAGGAGGAGGGAGGAGCCGCACACCGGAAGCCGTCGTGAAGCAGAAGAAGAGAAGAGGACACAGGAGCCTGCAACCCGGCCGCTGCCCGCCACCCATAGGAGCCTGCAACCTAGATGGGGTAAGTGCTGGGGAGTTGCCACCGACCAACCTAACCCCCCTCCCAAAAAAAAAAAATACACCAGCCAGTACTGCTTCTGATAATAAGCCCCTGACATTTAGAGCCTTTCCCCTTATAGAAGAACTTACTCAAAATAAGTTATAAGGGGTATAGAAGTTGTCACATTAGATGTCTGGATTTTCGAGGCCGGCAGCTTCTCAATGCCAAAGAACCTCCAGTGTCTCCTTTGCATTGTGGCTGAGAAAATCTGAGATTGAAGTGCCACACGGTCTCTTACAATGATATAAAAATTGGAAAGGGGTCATTTATGTGTAAAGCATATACAGTATATGGGGGGAAAACTACCTTCATTTCCAACAATGCTTGATATCCATTCGGCAGCAGAGCTCACACTTTCGCTGTCGCTGATATCCAGGATTCTTGTTCTCAGTCTGCTGGAGGTCTCTTTCTTCAGATTTTCGGCGCCCGTCTCCGTCAGACAAGCAGCCAGGACCTTCATCCCACGTTTGTCCAGCTGCTTAGCCAGCAAGTTCCCAAATCCAGAATCACATCCGGTGATAAAGACATATTTGTCGGTGAGATTCTCCAGTATCTGGCTCTGCCTGTACCACCTGTACAGAAGAACCAAACCCAACGCCACCAGCAGGGGGAGCCACAGGATGCACATTTGTTCTGTAATAAAATATATTGATGTAGCTGAAATTCATTTTGAAGTTAAATAAAAGTTGCAAATCTAAGCAACTATGTAATCATTTATACATCATTAAAGCGGTTCTGCACACACTTCATTTAGTAAATCTCTTTGCCTTCCAAATCAGGCAAAGAGTACTAAATGGCGTGTTTTTTTTTTCACTTACCTTGTAATTGCTGCTTTGTCTCTTCGGGGGTGGGCGGGGTCTGTGCGTTGATCCTCGTCATGCCGCACTGTCTCCTGGGATCTGGTGTCATTGATCCCAGGAGTCAGTGCGGACATCCGCCGAAATTTCGCGAGATTTAAGGGGCTCGTGCCAAAATCTCGCAAGATTTACGGGGCTCCTGCCGAAATCTCGCAAGATTTACGGGGCTCCTGCCGAAATCTCGCAAGATTTACGGGGCTCCTGCCGAAATCTCGCAAGATTTACGGGGCTCCTGCCGAAATCTCGCAAGATTTACGGGGCTCCTGCCGAAATCTCGCAAGATTTACGGGGCTCCTGCCGAAAACTTTGCAAGATTTACGGGGCTCCTGTCGAAATCTCGCAAGATTTGCGGGGCTCCTGCCGAAATCTTGCAAGATTTACGGGGCTTCTGACAAAATCTCGCGAGATTTCGGCGAATGTGAGCTACACTTTGCCGTTACTGCGCACGCGCAAGATCGGCGCAATAACGGCGGTGCATGCTGGGCCATGCTGGGAACAGCAACCAGGAATAAGGTGCCTGTGTGGTTTCACATGCCCACAGGCAAGATGGCACCCAGCAGCAAGATTTTTTATAAGTGTTTTTAGGTGACGAAAACTGGCAGCAGTTCGCTTACAAAACGGAACACGTGAGTGATGAATTTACATATCATAATCGTTCTCATTGTACAAAAAAAAAACAGACAGTGTCACCCCGCTTTAACTTTATTTTTTCAAATGCATGCAGTGCAAATACCTGAATTTGACTTGGTTTCAGCCTTTTGCAGTCTCTGTACAGCAGATATTAGGCTGGGAGACGGAGAAGCAGCACAAGGAGACAATCAGTTGTGCTGCAGTGCAAAGAGCAGAGGCGTAGCTACAGGGGGGGGGGGGGGGTCACAATTGCGGCCCAATCCCAGAATGCCCAATTCTCTAATACTGCAATATAGTATTACCATAGTAACACTATACTACTCTGGGGAGGTGTTCAGGATTTTATTTTTACACACTATATAGCAGTTAATTTTCACTGTTATAAACAACCATTTTTATTGAATAAAATCGATGAATTCAATGTTTATTATTGCGATTAGCTGCGGCTGGCCACAGCTAATTGCATGGTACAGATGGGCTGTGATTGGCCCTGTCTGTACCATGTGATCATTGTGACCAATCACAACAAGCAACATATATGTACACAATGAATGGAAGCGATCGCAGGGTACTGGTAGCGGGCTGGTACACTGATCATGCAGCAGCGAAGCCCGTGGGGTGTGTTCTGGGAGGATGTCATATGACGTCCACCCAGAACAAAAGAGTTCCCGCCTGTCTGTCACTTGACTATAGGTTGGGCGGGAACTGATTAATAATGACTGGGCAGCAGCCGGAGTACAAGATGACCTTGGCCTTTTGCCTCTTGTCAATGGCTGAAGGTGGAAGCAGAGATGTTGCTTGGTGGGAAAAAGACCAGGGGATTCAGCCCGAAGGTAAGTTTGATAACCCCTCCCACATTTTAAAATAAATCCAGTCCAAGCCTGGCACCATGGGGGGAGGGGGGTTAGTCTCAATTTCTGGTTGCTGCCTGGCTCACCAGTGCCCATCGATGCAGCCTCACCAGTCCCCAGCCATCAGTGCAGCCTTACTAGTGCCCATCAGCTCAACCTCACCAATGCAGCCTCAAGTCACCAGTGCCCATAAATGCAGCTTGATCAGTGCCTATCAGCTCAGCCTCACCAATGCCCATTAATGCAGCCTCAAGTCACCAGTGCCCATCTATGCAGCTTCAAGTCACCAGCGCCCATCAATGCAGCCTGATCAGTGTCCATCAGTGCCTGGCCCCATCCCATCAGCTCAGCCTTACCTGGATGTGCCCATCAATGCAGCCTGATCAGACTTGGGGGCACACCCTAAAATGTTTTACATTCAAGATGGGGCTGCTATAAGACCAAAAACAGTACAAAACAGATTACAGCGCACACATACAAAAATGACATTTATCCTGCAGGGCTAGACATTGCCCGATGTGCAGCTGCAGAGATCAGGCAACGTCTCACTGCCTGTGATTAGCGCTGCGCCGACTTCCTGGCGGGCTCTGCACGTGGAGCATGCGAACGCGCCTGAGCTCATCCCTAGTCTCAACCATGGGAGACAAACTCCTCGATGTGGGAGAATTGAAGGGATTCCTCCTATGCACTGGTGGCCACTAATAAAGAGGTAATGAGGAGGGGGAGGGGTGCTCCAGCCCAAGAGACCTGGTCGGGGTCCATACAATATACAAAAACATACTTGGGAGGCACACCATAAAATGTTGTTTACATTCAAAATGGTGCTGCTATAAGACCAAAAACAGTACAAAACAGATTACTGCGCACACATACAAAAAATAAAATGTGGAATCGGACTGCCTTGTTTAATGCCAATCTTCACTCTTTAAAGGGGTTGTAAACCCTTGTGCATCCTATGCATTAAGATGAAAAAAACACCTGGCAGTCACCGCCCCCCCCAGGTCCCCAGCCCCCCCCCCCGTTTTACTTACCTGAGCCCCTTCATCTCTTCGGCGGGGATGCGCTGTCCCTCTCTCCACGGGTTCCCGGCTCTTGATTGGAAAGATTGATAGCAGCGCAGCCATTGGCTCCCGCTGCTGTCAATCAAACCCAATGACGCGGGTGCCCGGGGGGGGGCGGGGCCGAGTCTGTCATTCGTGACTGTGGACTCAAATTCTGGACTCGGGAGCGCGCCCGCAAGGTAACCCCCTCAGGAGAGCACTTCTCCTACGGGGTTATCTGATGTGGGGAGGGTCATGAGAGCCACCGGGGGACCCTAGAAAAGGATGTTTGGGGCCACTCTGCAAAACGAGCTGCACAGTGGAGGTAAGTATGACATGTTTGTTATTTTTTTTATTTTATAAAATCTTTTATTATTAATTTTAATAACAGACAAACAAACCAAAACACAAGACATCATACACACTGAACCAAAAATATAATAATACAATTTCAAAATCCAGTATATCAATTATTAATCCACAAAGGAAAAGAGAACACGTTTGTTTGTTATTTAAAAAAAAAGATCTTTTACAATCACTTTAACCGCTTCCCGAGCGCCTCCTGCACATTTACGTCGGCAGAATGGCACGGCTAGGCAAAACCACGTACAGGTACGTCCCCTTTAATTGCCTAGCCGTGGGGTCGCGCGCGCGCGCCGCCGGCGGCGCGCTCGCGACCCGGTCGGGAGCTCTGTAACCACGGCCGCGGGACCAGCGGACCCGATCGCCGCTGGTGTCCCGCGATCGGGTCACAGAGCTGAAGAACGGGTAGAGGTCTGTGTAAACAAACCTCTCCCCGCGCTTCCTACACAGCCTGTCACTAATCGTCTGTTCCCTGTTATCGGAAAAGCCGATCAATGACGTTAGACGTACAGCCACGCCCCCCTACTGTAAAAAAAAACACAACACGTCACACTTAGCCCCTCCCTACACCCTAGTGGTTAACTCCTTCACTGCCATTTACATAGGAATCAGTGCATTTAAATAGCACTGATTTCTATATAAATGACAATGGTCCCAAAAATGTGTCAAAAATGTCCGATGTGTCCGCCATAATGTCGCAGTCACAATAAAAATCGCTGATCGCCGCCATTACTAGTAAAAAAAAATATTAATAAAAATGCTATAAAACTATCCCCTATTTTGTAAACTATAACTTTTGCGCAAACAAATCAATAATCGCCAATTGCGTTTTTTTTTTACCAAAAATATGTAGAAGAATACGTATCGGCCTAAACTGAGGAAAAAATTTTTTTTATATATTTTTTGGGATATTATAGCAAAAAGTTAAAAATATTGCATTTTTTTCAAAATTGTCGCTCTATTTTTGTTTATAGCGCAAAAAATAAAAACCGCAGGGGCGATCAAATACCACCAAAAGAAAGCTCTATTTGTGGGAAAAAAAGGACGCCAATTTTGTTTGGGAGCCACGTCGCACGACCGCGCAATTGTCAGTTAAATCGACGCAGTGCCGAATCGCAAAAAGGGGCCTGGTCCTTTGGATGAAAATTGGTCCGGTCTGAAAGTGGTTAAAATCGAGTAATATAATGTCTCACCCTGCTCTGCACTGTAGAGGCTAAACAGTTGACAGCCTAAAGATTTATTACTGCTTAGGGCTCTGGGCTTCAGAAAAATGTCAGCCTCCAGCATGAAGAAACAGGAGCGATGCTGGAGTAGTTACCCTGGTCAATTACTAGAGATCCATTGATTTCTCCCAATTTTGTTTGGGAGCCACGTCGCACGACCGCGCAATTGTCAGTTAAAGCGACGCAGTGCCGAATTGCAAAAAAGGGGCCTGGTCCTTTGGCTGCAAATTGGTCCGGGGTTGAAAGTGGTTAAAGCGGTGGTAAAGTCTATACTCTTTTTTTTTTTTTTTTTTAAATGCCCCCCCCCCCACAGCTTTAAGCCATAAAGCACAGCATACTAGTACATTATGACAGACTTGCCTACAAGTGCTGCGCTCTCCAGTGCTGCGCTCTTCCTTGTCCATCTTCGCCCGGTCTCTCTTCTGGGTATGCGATCTTCGGCCTCTTGATTGGCTGTGCCAGGGTGACGTCACACGGAAGTCACATCGCAGGTGGCACACAGAGGGGGCCGTAAATATGGTCTGAGCTGAGACTGTGCCTCTCTTGTAATCAAAATGACAGCAATATAAAATCCCCCTTGAGATTAAAAAAGAATCTTTAAAAAAGCATGCATTCGAGAGACAGGATCGCATCCTGAATGCCTGCCAGCCGCTGCTCTCCGCAAAGGGGATCCACCGCAGATCACTTTTCGGAGGGCAGTAAAGAGTACCAGCCGTTCGAAAGATCCCTCCACTGATGTCATTTCAGCAAACTAAACAGACTTATTACTCAGAATTTATCTTCAGATCTGTAGATGAAATCTTAGAAAGAAGAACTCCGTACCTGGTCACCTGTAGAGGTGGATAAGAAGAGGATTCCTGAGCCTCACGAGCGACGTGGCGCCTCCAACAGAAGAAGTCTTGGTGCTGCGTTCCTATAGAGGAACATTCTGTCCTTGTTGGGAGAACACAAACTGCATGCCCAGCACAGAGGGGTGGGGAAGCTGGAAGAGGCCAGCCTGTATTTATTTCGGAAGAAATAAAAAAAAAAAAAAACTTGTGCAAAACATTTCAAGCGCCATCATCATCCAGAGTCACAGGGACTTGGATGTATATTCTGTTTCCTGCTATAACCCGCGGACTGCGCCTGCACCCGGCACCTCTGTGTTTATGCTGAGGAATTCTCATCACATTTTAGTGACTTTACAGGGGCTTACCAACCAACTTTTTGAGACGGGAACGAGGGACACCTATTAGCAAAAGTATGAAGGCATAAAATACCTATTCTCTTTAAAGGAGAATTAAACAAAAAAAAAAAAAAAGATTAGTTAAACCCATAAGTACTTTTTTACCACTACTATTCCTTTATATTGGCTTCTGAAATTTGCAAATGCAGCAATTTAGAAATTGGATGAAAGGTTTAGCTCCGGGAAACACTTTTTAAAAGATAAAATTGTGCATTTTATATATATAGCACTATACTACACTACACACCACACTGACTACACACCACACTACACTGACTACACACCACACCACACTGACTATACTACACTACACACCACACTGAGCACTATACTACACACCACACTGACTTTACTACACACTGACCACACTACACACCACACTGAGCACGACACTACACAATACACAGAGCACTACACTACACACACTGACTACACACCACACTGACTACACTACACACCAGTACCCACAATACACTATACACTAACTTTCACTGGGCCCGGGGGGAGTAGATATGGTCTGGGGAGAGGGAGCAGCTAGAGTCTCTTACCTTTTTTTGTTCCATCTGCTCTGCCTCTGCGCCGCCGCTTGTCACACTGCCTGTCCCAACCGGGACATGATCGGTGACCGGCTGGAGGGGAGGAGGAGGAGGAGAAGACGGCGGCCACAGACTGCCTGCCATGACGGGGACATGATTGGTGACCCGGGCCAAAGAGGAGGAGCAGGAGAAGACAGCGGCCACAGCGAAGGCCAGCCCCGCTTCCCCGCAATTGAGGACAATCCAACCCCGCATGACCCCTTTCGCCCAATCACAGGGCGCCAGGGGCTGGCCGGAGCACGGGGCCACTGCCGACGGATAACTTATACGGGCAGCCGCGCAGAGGCTGAAGGCTTCTCATCTAGCTCCTCCCCCCGGCGCTGATGGTTGAGCTTAACTGGCAGCCGAGGAGAGGCTGGATGAGCGGCGCAAGCTCAAGTTTTGGGGGCCGCAAGGTCTTGCTGCCAGGCGGCCCCGGCCCACCGGGCAAATGCCCGGTTTTCCCTATGGCCAATCCGGGCCTGCTCTAAAGAGTAGAACAGATAGCACCCATAGCCAACACCCTAAGTGCCCAGAGTCTCACTCCCTGCTGAACTGCTCATGGACCTTTACACCAAAGCAGACAGCTGCAGGTTACTACTTAACACAGAAACAAAACACACCCAGTGATATGTATAGGAAAGAGGTACCACTGTAGCTCTCCTACCTGGGACTGGCCGGGAGCCTGGGTGCCTGCATCCGCCATTGCTGCTGACGATTCCTCCTCCATACCGATCGTTGCAGCCGCCGTCCGTGCGCTTTTGAATGGCTTACCTTCCATGCCAAACAAAAGGAAGTCCCGGCCAGAGGACCCGCCCCTTCCTCCTGCGTTCCAGCAGCTGGAACCAATTGCTGCTAATCCCTGCCGGAAGTCTCCGCCCACCAGAACTGGAATCACCTGCCGTCCGGGATTCGATGCTGTCATGCAAAGTCCTGGCATGGAACGCTCGTTCTGAGCACACCCGCGGCCCCCCGAACCCAATGGGCGAACGACCTCCAGCAGTCCATTACTCCTGTGAGCCGACGAAAGAAGGGACACCGGAACACCCCCCTCTTCGTTCAGGGGAGGTGCTGGGCTGGTCTGAGCACAGAAAAAAGGTACTGCCAAAACCCTCTCTAGAGAGAGCGCAGCTCCTCTGGTTCCCCAGCAGTGTTCCACCATGGTGGAGGAAACACTAAAACGGATGGCATGGTGGAAGCAGCTGCTTTTAAAGGGGCGTTGTCACGCAGTGTTTCCTGTGAAGAGGCGGAGCTGCGCTCTCTCCAAGGTGCTGCCCTGAAAGGCGAAGGGAGAAAAATAAGTCAGCAGCTACAAATACTGCAGCTGCTGACTTTTAAAAAATGGACACTTACCTGTCCAGCGCACACTTACCTGTCCAGCGAAGCCGATCTGCCGCTCGGCTCTTGGGTGCTGCCGCCCAGGGGTGGACTGACCATTTGGTCACTCAGGCACTTCCCGAGGGCCCCGGGCCACTAGGGGGCCCCATCAGGGTTGCCAGCCTCAGTAAAACCAGGGACAGTATGTAAAAATCTGTTTTTTTTTTTACATCCGTTTCTGAAATGTCCCTTACCGACATCCTTTTGGTCTAAAAATCCCAAGATTATAGCTGCCCCACCTCTCCAGTACCTTCTCAGCCAATAGAAACATGTCTGTGTATACATGTATGTGTATACTGTGTGATTGTATACTGTGTGGTCCCATAATCTCCTATTGCCCGGGGGCCCCATAATCTCCTATTGCCCGGGGGCCCCATGGAGTTGTCAGTCCGCCCCCTGCTGCCGCCGCCATCTTCGGTATGGGAATCAGGAAGTGAAGCTTTGCGGCTTCACTTCCTGGTTCCCTACTGCGCGAGAGACGCGCTGTGCAATGAGGATGGTTGCTGCTTTCTCTGGAATCGGTGTGTTTCCCAGCAGACAGCGGGGGGGGGGGGGGGGACAGGAAGTGGCGTAAATACCCGCAGATTCTGCGGCTATGTATGCCCGGAAGTGGGTGCAGATACCTGTATTATACAGGTATCTACACCCCCTCCACCCTGAAAGGTGCCAATTGTGGCACCGGAGGGGGGGGGGGAGGGTTCTGATGAGCGGAAGTTCCACTTTAGGGTGGAGCTCCACTTTAAGTGACCATATGAGACTATAAGTGGACTGTCAGAAGTGATTTGCCTTATGCGATACTTTATGTTAGTGTGATGGAATTGGGATCTCTATAAAACAAAAAACACAAAAGTAACTGCTGTATACTACCAGTTAGACTGTCCTTTTCTTTTGATTTTTTTTTTACCTCCGTTTATTGCTTTGTTTGCACTTTTCTTTCCAAGAGTGCTTGGAACTCAGGGTATTATGCAACCCTTCCCAGTCCCAGTCCTTCCCAGTCCTTTGTTAGATAAGTTGGCTATACAGTTACTACCATTCATTTAATGTTATGAGGGTTGAAACTTCTGTCTTCTTTGGATTGTATACATATACAACTCTACCATGTTAAATACCTTGTGTGCTATGGAAGAGCCCTGGGGTCATCATAAAAAAAAAAAAAAACAGAATTATGTTTATGAATTATTTTTTTTTACAGAATTTTGAGTTTAAAAGTCAGAATTCTGAGATTCAAAGTCAGAATTCTGAGATTCAAAGTCAGAATTCTGAGATTCAAAGTCAGAATTCTGAGATTCAAAGTCAGAATTCTGAGATTCAAAGTCAGAATTCTGAGATTCAAAGTCAGAATTCTGAGATTCAAAGTCAGAATTCTGAGATTCAAAGTCAGAATTCTGAGTTTATAAATATAGTAGTCTCTCTATTAGGAAGATTTTAGGGCCAATGAGTAATAGTGTAGTAACACCCACAGACCATCATTCTTCTGACTTTAAATCTCAGAATTCTGACTTTCAAACTTAGAATTCCTTTAAAAAAAAAAATTTTCATAAACATAATTCTGTATTTTTTTTTTTTTTATGATGGCCCCAGGGCTCTTCCATAGTGTGCTAGTCAATAAAAATATATAATTTTTTTTTAAATCAACAAAAGGAGATACTTTAACTGGTGTGGAGGTGATTAGGGACACTGACTGGTGACAGCATGTAATTGAACAAAAATAAATAAAAATAATGCAATTTAAGGCTTGACGTGTTGGGTATCCATTTACTTGATGCAACCTCGTCTTTTATATATTTTACCAAAAAAATTAGGTAGTATTTAGTGTTTGTGTGCACTAATAGTCAATTTAGTGTATTTTTTCCCCCCCCTAAAAATATTTGATAAACATTTGCGCAAATGTTGTGCAACATAAAAAAAAAAAAAAATTGCAATTACCATTTTATTTATTTTACAGGGCTTCTTTCAGAAAATGTATAAAATTTTATGTGCAATATAAAGTGCCATTTTCTAAGCAACCCTAATCTAAACCCTATGCAGTTTGTTAGCTTTCCCTACAGCAGCTTCACGTACACCAAGCGCTTAACTAGGCCCCCCACCCCACCCCCCCCATTAGTGGCCCTGATGGAAACCAAGGCAATTGACCTAGGTTCAAAGGCCAGTAGTGGGCCTGGTGGATCATGAACAGGCAAGATTTGCCACAAACGCAAGATCAGCCCGAACCTCGTCCCCACTCCCCACCTACCCCTTACTACAGACGTACAGAAGACCGGACACCACTTCCAACTGAGTATTTTACAAAAGCTTTATTGAACAATTGACAGGGTAAATAGACAGGGACACCGCACCCATCCCTCCAATAGTGAATACATCGTATCAGTGTAAATACTGTATAACAATAGTTGATTAAACAGGAAAGATAAGCATGTTGATTGGAAAACACATTTGATTTTGGTGACCCACTAGCCGTTAAGATTGGTGCCATGAAGTGTTGGTCAATCAGTGACCTTTATTTTTCTTTTTTCCATCAACTGATGTCCTAGAGGCAGGTTTGGGAGCGGACCGACCCAGCCAATAGTCAGTGATGGCAGTAGGGAGGTAGGATAGAGGAAGGTAGTACAGCTTGCAGTCCCAGCCGGGTGAGTATCGGGTCCAGGGGTGGACAGCAGTCAGGGCGTGCTCCATACAATCTGGGACTTCGTACGTATTTGGACTGGCTATTGCTGGTATTGCTTCCAGAGCCTTGACACCTGTTGGATATATCAAAAGTCAAACACTGATAATGGCAGTACTGGTTATATAAAAAAAAAATAAAAAAGATTATTATTATACACTGTATATAGAGGCACATTTGTGCCAATCATTTTAGGGGTAACGCCCCTCATAACTCCCATCCTGTTGGTACAGCACTCCGATGGGGAACCTAATGTAAGGGGACTGCTCTTTTGATGGAGACCCTAATGCAAGGCGACGGCTCTGATGGAGACCCTAATGCAAGGCGACGGCTCTGATGGAGACCCTAATGCAAGGCGACGGCTCTGATGGAGACCCTAATGCAAGGCGACGGCTCTGATGGAGACCCTAATGCAAGGCGACGGCTCTGATGGAGACCCTAATGCAAGGCGACGGCTCTGATGGAGACCCTAATGCAAGGAAGGGGGACTGGTGCAGACCCTAATGTAAGGGGATTGTCCTGATGGGGACCCTAATGTAAGGGGACTGCTCTGATGGGGACCCTAAAGCAAGGGGACTGCTCTGATGGGGACCCTAAAGCAAGGGGACTGCTCTGATGGGGACCCTAAAGCAAGGGGACTGCACTGGTTAAATAAAATCTATACTGTATATAGAGGCATATTTGTGCCAATTTCAGGGGTAACTCCCCTCATAACTCCGATCCTGTTGGTACAGCACTCTGATTGGGGGGCTCTGATGGAGACCCTATGGTAAGGGGGGCTCTAAAGGAGATCCTAATGTAAGGGGGGCCTTTGATGGAGCTCTGATGGAGACCCTAATGTAAGGAGGGGCTCATAATGGAGACCGCTCTGATGGGGACCCTAATGCAAGGGAGGTCTCTGATGGGGACCCTAATGCAAGGGGGCTTTCATAGAGACCTTAAAGTAAGGGGGCTCCGATTGAGACCCTAAAAGCAAATTTGACTGCTCTGATGAGGACCCTAATGTAAGGGAGCTCTGAGGGGGACCTTAATGCAAGGGGACTATTCTGATGGGGGCCCCCAACATAAGGGGGGCTATGATTGACAACTTAATGTAAAGGGGCTCTGATTGAGACCCTAATGTAAGGAAGGGGGGCTCTGATCGAGACCCTAATTTTAGGGAAGGCTCTGATGGAAGCCCCAATATAAGGGGGCTCCGATGGGGACCCTAATGTAAGGAGGGCTCTGACGTGAAAGAGACTCTGATGGGCACTCTAAAGTAAGCCAAAAATGTCCATAGGCAATGCTTTAAAGTTAAAGAAGGATACCTTGTGGTTAGGATGCAGCAGGGCAGCAGCTTGGCAGAGTACCCGGAATACAGCGACAATCACTGTAGTAAGGGTAACTACCACAGTGATTATCCAATTCCACAGCAGTCCCACAGGTATGGAAAATGTATACTTCCATTGGTTCAAACTGGTCCAATGTAACTATGTCAAAAAAATCCATACTTCTCATTCAGCTTTAAAATGTGAAAGATGTGACCCAGCGCCCCAGAAACATAGTACGTGCCCACATCTTACCCATATGAATGTGCTGAGTAATTTTGCATTGGTATGTGATCAAGACCCAATCAGGGTCAAAATGCGTAGCCAGCGAGCTTTATAACATGGTTTGAAAAAAGATTTATAAAATGGAATTTTAAAAACAGACATATCATTTGAGGCCCGCTGATCATCACATAAAGAATCGTTTCATGCTGGAGACATGGATCCTGCATGCCTATCTGAAAGGATGTGGGGGATACTTCCTGCTCTAGGGTGACAACACTGCTCCTCCATAAATAAAGCCCAGTGAGCGTTGTCACCCTAAGTCTGGAAGTGTGTTACTTGCAGGATCACCAGGTTAAAATAAAAGGTGGAAAAAAAAAAAAAAAAAACACCCACCTTTAAAAAAGGCTCAGAAAGACACCTGATACATAAAAATGCCTCTTGGATAAATGTACCCCAAGGGCTATGAACATTCAGGTGTGGTGTGCTCTCTACAGAAACAAAATGCTACAATATGTGTCTTTATGTTATAGCTTACGTTGCTTGAGGTAGTCCTCGCCATAGCTCTCCTTAATATGCGCTGGAAGTTTTTCCCACATTTGGTTTAGGTTATTAATATAATTATTCACAACCATGCACGCACGGGTTTTGAAAGCTCCCGGCTCAATGATAGAAACCTTTACAGCAAAATCGCGCATCTCCCTCCTGGAGAACAGAAAAACAGTACAAATGTAGTATAAATGTTTTGACACAGACCACAAAATCATCATGGACTTTATTAACCAGTTCACCAATTCTTACACCTGTACGTCGTCTACGAACCGCAACCATTTTTACATATCTGCCATGGGCCTAGTGATTCAGCAATAACTTGTAGCCACTTCAGCTCTGGACGGTTTTACACCCCCCTCCACCCAACCCACTCACGACCAGGACATTTTTTGCTATTCAGCATTGCGCTACTATAACTGGTGTTAAACAGCGTATTCATGCAACGCTGTACCCAAATGTAATTTATATCTTTTTTTTTTTTCTGGAATTTTTATTTATGTATTTGCGTTTACCAGTAATGGTGGGGGATCAGCGACTTATACTGTTAAAAGAAAAAAAAAAAGAAGGTCGGCCGTGAGCTTGCTTTATCCCTTTGATTACCAGGGATAGGGATGAGCCGAACACCCCCGGGTTCGGTTCGAACCAGAACCTTCGAACGGACCGAAAGTTTGCGCGAATTTTCGAACCCTATACGTTATAATGGACGCGAACGTTCAAAATCAAAAGTGCTAATTGCAACGGCCAATATGCATGTTAATGTCATAAAACAGGTTTGGGGACCCGGGTCCTGCCCCAGGGGACATATATCAATGCAAAAAGAACTTTTAAAAACTAACGTTTTTTCGGGAGCAGTCATTTTAATGATGCATAAAGTGAAAAAAAAAAAAGTGAAATTTTCCTTTAAATATGGTACCTGGGGGGTGTCTAAAGTATGCCTGTGAAGTGGCATGTGTTTCCCGTGTTTAGAAACTGTCCTTGCACAAAATGACATTTGTAAAGGAAAAAAAGAAGCCATTTAAAACCACTTGCGGCTTTAATGTACTGTCTTGTCCTGGCCGCCATATGGCTGAAAATCCTTGAGAAAAATGGCATGGCTACCCCATCACCCCCCCCCCCCCCCCAGCCCCTTTGGGTCTTGTATGGATATTAAGGGGGACCCCGCACCCAAAATAAAACCCTATACCTACAACCCTATATACTCTGAACAGCAGTATATAGGTGGTGCAAACAAGACACGGACTGTAGGTTTGTTCTTAAGTAGAATCTGAACAGGTACATTATGAAGTGTAGCTCCATCCCAAAAAAATCAATTTTTAAGCTTTTTGGAGAACATAGGGAGGGGTTATCACCCCTGTAACATTTGCTGTCTTTGCACATCTGTTCAGAACATGTCACCTCACTTTCCGTCCCAATGACAAATGTTTTTGGAAAAGTGGGGTTTTAATTGAAACAAGGATTGGTGATAAAGTATCAGTAGAGAGGAGATACCTTTTCCCAAATTAAATCTAACAGGATAGAATTTCCCTTCCTAGGGGTAGATTTCCTCTCACTTCCCGCTTTCCATTTGCAAGTAGGAGTCGTTTGTAAGTTGGATGTTTGAAAGTAGGGGCCTGGCGTATATACTCTGCAGAAATTTGCCCTATTAGATGTTGGTGTAGCCACAAGACTGGTGGGCACAGGAATGGGCCCTGCTGTGAGTTAATAGATCAAGATTTGTACTTGCATGCACCTGTTGAACCGGGCAGAAAAATTGGGCCTTTGGCGGTGGTGGTGGTGGTGGACGGTGTTGCCACAAGACTGTAAGCTCTCACAGTTACTCTTGGTGGGCGCAGGAATGGGCCCTGCTGTGAGTTATTAGATCAAGATTTGTAATTGCAAGCACCTGATGAACAGGGCAGAAAAATTGGGCCTTTGGCGGTGGTGGTGGACGGTGTTGCCACAAGACTGTAGGCCCTCATAGTTACTCTTGGTGGGCGCAGGAATGGGCCCTGCTGTGAACTATTAGATCAAGATTTGTAATTACACGCCCCTGTTAAACAGGGGCTGAAAAATTGTGCCTTAGGGCACTGGTGCTGGTGCCACCACAACACTGCAACCCCTCACAGATACTGTACTTGGAGCACAGCAGTCACACGTGTTGCGAAGCATTTTTTAAAAAAAAATTGTAATTACACGCCCCTGTTATACAGGGGCTGAAAAATTGTGCCTTAGGCACTGGTGTGGTGGCATGGATCATTGAGGAGGAGGAAGAGGATAGTCAGTGAACATAACAGGACAGTCACTCAGCATCAGCATAGGCAGTCTTGAAGGGATGTGACATTATAAATTATTCCGTTATATCCGCTTCAGGTGCCTGGTAGCTGGTGGTGATCCAAGACTGATTCATTTTGATGAAGGTCAGTCGATCAACCGAGTCGGTGGACAGGCGCACCCTATGATCGGTGACAAATCCTCCAGCAGCACTGAATGTGCGTTCGGAAAGAACGCTGGAGGCAGGACAGGCCAGTAGCTCAATTCCATACTGTGCAAGCTCTGGCCAGTGATCCATCCTCAGGACCCAGTAAGCCAGAGGATTTTCGGTGGGAAAGGTGTCCAGGTCTGACCTTGCCCCAAGGTATTCCTGCACCATGTATATCAGACGCTGGCGATGGTTGCTGGAACCGATCATACCTTGGGGCTGCGGACTAAAAAATTGTCTGAACGCATCGGTCAGACGTCCACCTTCCCCACCGCTCCTTCTGCTACTGACCGAAGCCTCAGCAACTCGTCGCCCAGGACCAGGAGTTTGTAACCTCCCAGTTTCTGGGAACGCGTTGCACAGACCTTTCTGCAAGGCCTCCCTGAGATGTTTCATCCTCTGCTCCCTCTGCGACGGCAAGATAAGGTCCGCAACCTTACCCTTGTACCGTGGATCAAGGAGAGTGGCCAGCCAGTAATGGTCCCTCTCCTTGATCCGAAGAACACGAGGATCCTTCCGCAGGCTTTGCAGGATCAGGGAGGCCATGCGGCGTAGGTTAGCTGAGGCATTCGGTCCGGAGTCTTCTGGGTCACTGAGGATGACATGATCGCCAGCCACCTCCTCCCAGCCACGTACAAGTCCACTGGTTTGTTGGGACTGTACATCATCCCTAAAAGACTGCTGCTGCTGCTGATGCTGAGTGCCAGGCTCCACCTCCCTCCATGCTCACACAATCCTCCTCCTCCTCCTCCTCCTCATCCTCTTCCTGTGTGATGGGTGGGACAGAAGGAACACTGTCCGGATAAAGGGGGCCTTGAGAGGCAAGGAAGTCCTCCTCTTCCTGCCTCTGTTCTGCCTCAAGTGCCCTGTCCATTATCCCACGCAGCGTATGCTCCAACAGGTGGACAAGAGGTACAGTGTCACTGATGCATGCACTGTCACTGCTCACCATCCTCCTCCTCAAATGGTGAGAGGACAGTGCATGCATCCCTGATCATGCTCCACTGACGTGGGGAAAAAAAGCCAAGCTCCCCTGACCCTGTCCTGGTGCCGTAGTCGCAAAGGTACTCATTGATGGCCCTCTGCTGCGTGTGCAGTCGCTGCAGCATGGCCAACGTTGAGTTCCACCTGGTGGGCATGTCACATATTAGGCGGTTCTTGGGCAGGTTCAGCTCCTTTTGCAGCTCAGTCAGCCGAGCACTGGCATTATAAGATCGGCGGAAATGCACACAGACTTTCCTGGCCTGCCTCAGGACATCCTTTAAGCCTGGGAACCTGCCCAAGAACCGCTGCACCACCAGGTTGAGGACGTGAGCCATACAGGGCACATGGGTGAGCTGCCCCTGTCGCAGGGCGGAGAGGAGGTTGGTGCCATTGTCAGAAACGACCATTCCTGGCTTAAGCTGACGTGGCGTCAACCACCTCTCGGCCTGCTAGCCCAGTGTGGCTCCTGTCCCCCAAACACACCAGCGCAAGCACGGCATGGCATCTTTTTGCCTGCGCACTTGCGTAGCCCCTTGTACGCCTACGGAGCACCGCTGGTTCCGAGGACAGAGCACTGGAGGAAGAAGAAGAGGAGGGGGTGGAGGAGAGAGGTGTGTCACAACCAGTAGCAGTAGTAGCGTTTTGGAGGCGTGGTGGCGGAACAACCTCCAACACTACTGCACCTTGTCCTGCATCCCTCCCAGCTGCCAATAGAGTGACCCAATGGGCCGTGAAAGAAAGGTAACGTCCCTGTCCATGCCTGCTGGACCATGAGTCAGCGGTAATATGAACCTTACCGCTGACCGCCCTGTCCAGCGAGGCATGGACATTGCCTTCCACATGCCGGAATCGCCTTCCGTGAGAAAAAGTGGTGTTTGGGAACCTGCCACTGAGGAACCGCACATTGAACAAACTCAAGGAAGGGGGCCGAGTCTACCAACTGAAAAGGCAGCAGTTGAAGTGCTAGCAATTTAGCCAAGCTAGCATTCAACCGCTGGGCATGTGGATGGCTGGGAGTGTACTTCTTTCGACGGTCCAGCAGCTGGGGCAGGGAAATTTGCCTGCTACAATCGGACGTCGGTGTACTGCAAGTACTTGGTTGTGACACACCTAATTCTACACCTTCAGTCCTCTCACAGCAGCTTTCAGAGAGGACTGAAGATGTAGTGGGGATGGAGATCCCAGCTGATGAGGAGCAAGGAGAGGTCCGCTTAGTTCTTTGGTGTGGGTCTTTTATGTGTGCCTGCCAACGAGCTGCATGGCAGGTCGACATATGTCTGGTCATGCTTGTGGTGCCCAAGCGGCTGATGTTTTGGCCACGCGAGATACGCTTGAGACAAATATTGCAAATAGCAGTGGTGCGATCTGATGCACTCGTCTCAAAAAAGGCCCACACCAAAGAACTTTTCTGATAACGTGCAGAGGCAGCGCCCTGCACAGGCGGAGCTCTGCGGTGTTGTACAGTTGCTGTGCTGGCCTCTAGCTGGCCTCCAGGGGGCATCCTGCCTCGTTGGACATGTGTTGCCGCATCATCATCCTCCTCCTCCTCCTCCTCCTCCTCTCTCCCTCCAGGCACCCACGTGGCGTCAGTGACCTCATCATCCCCTCCCTCTTCACCACTAGAGCAAACCTGGCAGTAAGCTGCAGCTGGTGGAACAGTAGTGGCAGATTGCTGTCCTTCAGCATCCCCTCTCTCTGCGCGCACACTACTGACTTCCTCAAGCTGGGTATCATCATCCGAGCCTTCGAATCGTTGGGCATCCTCCTGGAGCATGTACCCAACACTGTGCTCAAAGAGTTCGGGGGACTCCTCAGGAGGACATGGTGGGTCTAGGGAAGGGGTGGCTGATGATGCCATTGAGTACGCGTTGGCAGCTGCTCTGCCAGTACCCTGAGCCTGGGTGAGAGAGGATGAGGAGGACGAGGAGGGCTTGGTCATCCATTCTACCAAGCCTTCAGCATGATGCGGCTCCACATATCCAGCTGCCGAAAACAAAGATGCGCGTGTCCCATGGCCACGTGCTGATGACGATGCACGACCACGTCCACGGCCACGGCCACGTCCACTAGAAACAGAGCCTGCCTGCCCTGTGTTCTTGGCTCTGCACGCTCTGCCTCCCCTTGGCGGTCTTCCAGCCATTGTAGTCGGTAGTCCTGTGGGTGCTGCGGAGAAGAAAATATAGGAGCTCTGTGTGATGCCACTAACACACTAGAAGTCCTATAGGTGCTTCTGCAAAGAAAATATAGGAGCTCTGTGTGATGCCACTAACACACTAGAAGTCCTATGGGTGCTTCTGCAAAGAAAATATAGGAGCTCTGTGTGATGCCACTAACACACTAGAAGTCCTGTGGGTGCTGCTGAGAAGAAAATATAGGAGCTCTGTGTGATGCCACTAACACACTAGAAGTCCTATGGGTGCTTCTGCAAAGAAAATATAGGAGCTCTGTGTGATGCCACTAACACACTAGAAGTCCTGTGGGTGCTGCTGAGAAGAAAATATAGGAGCTCTGTGTGATGCCACTAACACACTAGAAGTCCTATGGGTGCTTCTGCAAAGAAAATATAGGAGCTCTGTGTGATGGGACTAACACACTACAAGTCCTATAGGTGCTTCTGGGAACAAAATATAGGAGCTCTGTGTGATGGGACTAACACACTACAAGTCCTATAGGTGCTTCTGAGAAGAAAATATAGGAGCTCTGTGTGATGGGACTAACACACTACAAGTCCTATAGGTGCTTCTGGGAAGAAAATATAGGAGCTCTGTGTGATGGGACTAACACACTACAAGTCCTATAGGTGCTTCTGGGAACAAAATATAGGAGCTCTGTGTGATGGGACTAACACACTACAAGTCCTATAGGTGCTTCTGGGAACAAAATATAGGAGCTCTGTGTGATGGGACTAACACACTACAAGTCCTATAGGTGCTTCTGGGAAGAAAATGTAGCTCTGTGTGATGGGACTAACACACTACAAGTCCTATAGGTGCTTCTGGGAACAAAATATAGGAGCTCTGTGTGATGGGACTAACACACTACAAGTCCTATAGGTGCTTCTGAGAAGAAAATATAGCTCTGTGTGATGGGACTAACACACTACAAGTCCTATAGGTGCTTCTGGGAACAAAATATAGGAGCTCTGTGTGATGGGACTAACACACTACAAGTCCTATAGGTGCTTCTGGGAACAAAATATAGGAGCTCTGTGTGATGGGACTAACACACTACAAGTCCTATAGGTGCTTCTGGGAAGAAAATGTAGCTCTGTGTGATGGGACTAACACACTACAAGTCCTATAGGTGCTTCTGGGAACAAAATATAGGAGCTCTGTGTGATGGGACTAACACACTACAAGTCCTATAGGTGCTTCTGGGAAGAAAATATAGCTCTGTGTGATGGGACTAACACACTACAAGTCCTATAGGTGCTTCTGGGAACAAAATATAGGAGCTCTGTGTGATGGGACTAACACACTACAAGTCCTATAGGTGCTTCTGGGAAGAAAATATAGCTCTGTGTGATGGGACTAACACACTACAAGTCCTATAGGTGCTTCTGGGAAGAAAATGTAGCTCTGTGTGATGGGACTAACACACTACAAGTCCTATAGGTGCTTCTGGGAACAAAATATAGGAGCTCTGTGTGATGGGACTAACACACTACAAGTCCTATAGGTGCTTCTGGGAAGAAAATATAGCTCTGTGTGATGGGACTAACACACTACAAGTCCTATAGGTGCTTCTGGGAACAAAATATAGGAGCTCTGTGTGATGGGACTAACACACTACAAGTCCTATAGGTGCTTCTGGGAAGAAAATATAGCTCTGTGTGATGGGACTAACACACTACAAGTCCTATAGGTGCTTCTGTGCCTGCCACTAACACACTACAAGTCCTATGGGTGCAGTGCTGTACTAACAGCACTGCGGTTGGTACTACTGAAATACTGTACTAACAGTAAGACACGCACCAGACTAACCCCCAGCAGCAGCTAAAAACACACTAACCAGCAGCAGCAATGGACGATCAATGACAGGTAGCAATGGTTTAGCAAAGTAGAGCAAATCTTTCTAAATGAATCTAGCAAAGAGTGACACAGAATCAGCCTGCTCTCTCCTAAAGCCGGAACTCATGTGACCGGCGCCGACGGCGTGGCGGCCTTTTAAATGAGGGGGCGTGTACTAAAGCCCCTGAGCTCTAATTGGCTACAGGCGTCCTGCCTGTAGCCAATTATGGCTCTCCGAGTTTCTGGCGCTGTGATTGGCCAAGCATGCGGGGTCACAGTGCATGCTTGGCCAATCATCAGCCAGCAATGCACTGCGCCGGCCGCAATGCATTGCGGGGCCGCTCGCATCACACGAATGTGATGCGAGCGGCCAAAATAGTTCTGGGCTCGCCGAGCGAGCGAACACCCGGTGCTCGATGCGAACATGGGTTCGCATCGAGCACCGGGCCCATCCCTATACATTCATTATTTCGGATACTTTGTAACTTCAGATAAATTTGTTACATTCACAATCAGCCATATTTGAAAGAAAATTCCAATACCTATAATTTAATAATTAGTTTAATTATTACTGTATTTATCGGCGTATAACACGCACCCCAAGCTTAGGAGGGAATTTTAATGAAAAAAACAAAAACAAAAAAAAAACAACCACCTTACATTTAAATGCCCATCAATGCAGCCTTATCAGTGTCCATCTGCATGCTTCTCAGTGTCATTTGCAGCCTTGTCCAGGCTGCCGTTAAACTGCAGTGACATGTCAGTGTTACTGCAGTTTAAAAATGGCGCTGCCGAGATACACAGAGCCGGTCTCAGCTCCTCTCGTAGTCCCGCCCAGTCCCTACCTATGATGGACAAAACACCGGTCCAATGGCAGGACTGGGCGTGACTAAGCGGAGCACCGTGTGTAATATACACACACACACACACACACACACACACACACACACACACACACACACACACACACCCGATTGTACTCGGCTAGGCTCAGATAGCTCCGCTCACAGTCACACCCAGTCCCTGTGTTATGTCCATCATAGGGTGGGACTGGGCGTGACAGAGCGGAACTATCCGAGGATAGCCAAGTATACTCGGCTATGTATAGATAATCGGCAGCGCTCGTTTCTCCGCGCACAATCAGCGGGGGAATCGGCGTATAACACGCTCCCCTGATTGTAAAGGGGGTTAAAAAAAAAAGTGTGTGTTATACGGCGATAAATACAGTATTTCGAATTTTACTGATTTTCTTTTTTCAGATTTCCGAATTTTCAAATCTCCAAATTTTTTGAAAAAAAGAAAATAAATAATAATAAAAAAAAAAAAAAACACGAATAAAACGAAAACATTTGTCAGTGCACATGTCTACTTCTAGATCAAAGTTTTTTTTTTCTATTAATTGACAGCTCATTGTGATATCCAATGACCATGGGCTGTCAGCCAATAAAAAATAAAATAAAAAAATCCAGCCAATCAGGAATGTAGGTGTGATGTCATTGTTTTTGGACACTCTAGCGCTCTCTACATCTGACTTGTAAAAGGTAAAAATTGCAGATTTTCACAGCTGCTACCTGTGGAGTGCTAGATAGAGATGACAGGGTAATAAAGCCTCACAAGTACTTTTAGATGAAAAGAACAAAAGGGTCATTTTAAGCTACAATCCTTTTACCACCGATCATCATGGCAACTCACCTTAGGCTGTCCGAGAAAGCCTCCAGGCCAAACTTTGAAGGACAATATCCCCCAGCCACAAAAGCCAATCTCCCAAAGACACTGGATACAACGACAATGCGTCCCCGGGCTTTCCTGACAAGAGGCAGCAAGCGCACCGTGACATCGATGGTCCCAAGAAGATTCACACTCAGGACCTCGGAGAAGTCTTCTTTCGTTTGCCACTCAGTGGGAGCAAAAGTAGTGGTAAAACCAGCATTGTTCACCAATCCCCAAAGCCCTGTGAGCCACGAGACAGAGTAATGTCAGTACTGAAATCAGCAAAACTATCGCAACACTTTGTAAATCTTTAGCAAAAAAGTCTTCCGATCAGCGGCAGCCCGTACATTAGGGGCGCATAGGCACCCCCCCATCCATGCGTCAGGCCCCTCAATCTACTTACAGGCCGCCGGACACATGGATTCTAATGGTGGGGGTGTGTTTTTTTTTGAACCATGTGATTAGAGCTATAGGCTCTCTAATAGGCTTACAAAAAAAAAAAAAAAGCACTGTGCCCCGATCCCACACATTTGTGTTCTATCGCCACACTTATCCTCCTCCCAGCCAATCAGAACGCGGGTCTTGAGACTCGTCACCGGATTGTCTGAAAGGACAGGTGATCCTATTGGACGCCTAGGAGGAGGAGGGAGGAGCCGCACAGCGGAAGCCACCGTGATGCAGAATAAAATAAGAGGACACAGGAGCCTGCAACTCGGCTGCTGCCCGCCACCCATAAGAGCCCGCATACCCACAACCTAGATGGGGTAAGTGCAGGGGGGGGGCGGCCGACCAACCTTAGCTGAAAAAGAAAGAAGAAAGAAGGAAGGAGGAAGAAGGAAGAAGACCAGCCAGTACTGCTTCTGATAATAAGCCCCCGACATTCAGAGCCTTTCCCCTTATAGAAGAACTTCACTCAAGATAAGTTATAAGGGGTATAGAAGAAGTTCTTATGTTCTGTATTTTTGAGGCCGGCAGCTTCTCAATGTCAAAAAACCTGCATTGTTGTGGCTGAGAAAATCTGAGATTGAAGTGTCACACCCAGTGGTGGCTGGTGCTCAATTTTCTTGGGGGCGGACGGCCTGCAGGCCCCAAGCCAGCCCCCCAACCACATACCCACCCACCATCATTCCATCGCTCGCCCACTAGGCCACCGCCTCCACAGTTACCCCATTCAGGTTGCGGCTTCGGTGGCTTCCCCATTGCTCCTCCTCCTGGCGGTCGTTTCTCCTCCCGGCCAATCAGGAGATAGGACTCGTGGCCATTTGGGTCTTAGGACTCCTGACCAATCAGGTCTCAGGACCCGCTTCCTGATTGGCCGAGGGAGGAGAAACCAGAAGACGTGCTTTGAAAAAAAAAATAAAAAAAAATAACCACACCAAAATTTGACCATCCAGATATACATTTATTCAGCTTCACTGAACTAAAAACCTTCAGGGCCATAGTGCAAGAAACCACGAAGGGCCTTTTTGACCCCAACCGGGGCAACCGTGTGACCCTTGAGACCCTGGTAGTTCAGAATTTATTTTTTACCATTTTTAGTTATTTTTTTTTTTACAATTTTTTTTCTAAACAGAACTCTGATGTTCCACCTTTGAGAAAGAGAAAGGCGACTGAGGACAAAGCCCTCCATCTCCTTCTCTGCAGCCTCAGCTACACTGAATGAATGAACAGGAATAGCTCTGTACAGAGCTACCTGTTCATTCAAATGTAGCACTACCCCCACAAAAGGCTGCTGGTAGCGGTCTCCCTCTATTCCTGCACAGCCAGGAAAATGTGCATTTTTCACTTGGATCCAAACACAATAAATCAAAAAGGAACAAACGTGCAAAGGGTGAGATAGATAGATCTACCTATCTATACACACACACACACACACTGACTACAGCTACCTGTAGCTAGCAAACATCAATCAAGGAACCATACAATTTATTATGGAGGGATTCACAGACTCACACCAAGTAACTAGATACCCAACATGTCATGCTTTAACATTTCCGTGTGCTCCTGGAATTGCACCAAACTACAGTTCTTAAAAGTTTACATACGCAAAATGTTCAAAATGTCTACAGGTTACCAGTTTAGAACTACAGAGAAGGTCTAGTTCTTGAATTATTGCTCTTTGCTCCGATATTTGTGGTGATACCTCACTTGTGGTGCGAACACCGTTTACATGTGGAGGTGACCTATGGATGAGTTCACCACTGCACGCAAGCACGGGGGCGCATTAAAATAATTAATTATTTTTTTGTTTACACTTTTTCAAATTAGTTTTAATCACTTTTATTGCTATTGCAAGAAATGTAAACATCCATTGCGATAACAGTACAGCATGACAGATCTGGGGCCACATGGGGGGGGGGGCAGGATCTGGGGGCCCACTGTTAAAGGGGGCTTCCAGATTCCGATAAGTCACCCTCCTGCACTCCCACAACTACTGGGCAAGGGTTGTCAGGAAGGGGCCCTCCATCAACATGGGGATTGCAGGCCAGGAAAGGGGGGAGCGAGCACCTTCTGAACCATACCAGGCCATTTGCCCCCAACATGTTTTGGGGGGGGGGGAGAGGAGGAGACGCCCCTCCCCCCAAAGCACCCCCATGTTGAGGGCAAATGGCCTGGTATGGTTCAGAAGGTGCTCACACCCCCCTTTCCTGGCCTGCATGCTGAGATAAGGGTCTGGTATGGATTTTGGGGGAACCCTATGGAATTTTTTTTTTTATATTTTTGTCAAAATTCATACCAGACCCAAAAGAGCCTAGTATAGATTGAGGAAGACCCCCAACACTGTTTTTTTTAAATATTTAACCACTTCGCGCTCGCGCTATAGCCGAAAGACCGCTACAGCGCGGACGCCAACTGCTGGGAGGGCGTCCCTGGACGGACTCCTGCTTACTTCCGCAACGTGTGCTCCCACGAGCGCGCATCGCGCAAGTTCTGTGCTGGCCGTGTCCCTTGGACACAGCCAGTCACAGATCGCTGTAAATGGCCGATCACAGCGTGATCAGCGTGTCCAATGAGAGATGATCTCATATGTAAAGATATGAGATCATCTCTCATCGCCGGCTCTCCCTCCTCACACAGAGACAGCGTGTGAGGAGGGAGAGATGAACTGCTGCAGCAGTTAGTAGTAAAAAAAAAAAAAAAAAGAAGAAGAAAAGAAGAAAATTAAGTGCCCACCTGTCCCCACTGCCACCTGTCCCCACTGCCACGTATAAGTGCCACCTGTCATTAGTGCCATCTGTCCTCAGTGACACGCATTAGTGCCATCTGTCCTCAGTGACACGCATTAGTGCCATCTGTCCTCAGTGACACGCATTAGTGCCATCTGTCCTCAGTGACACGCATTAGTGCCATCTGTCCTCAGTGACACGCATTAGTGCCATCTGTCCTCAGTGACACGCATTAGTGCCATCTGTCCTCAGTGACACGCATTAGTGCCATCTGTCCTCAGTGACACGCATTAGTGCCATCTGTGCCACATCAGTGTCGCGTGTCATTGTCCTGGTGCTCCAGGGCCTTCAAAAGTGTAATAGGTAGTCAACAAGTTAGATGTTAGTGTAATTTATGCTCCTAGAACACGTGATGGCGCTCCCTGCATGTTGGGCCTCTCTAAGTGGCCAGGCTGTGGAAAAGTACCACACATGTGGTATTGTAATACTCAGGAGGAGTAGTAGAATTTATTTTGGGGTGTCATTTGTGGTATACACATGCCATGTGAGAGAAATAACCTATTACAATGACAATTTTGTGGGGGGAAAAAAATAAAAATCTTCATATTGCAAAGAATTGTGGGAAAAAATGACAACATCAAAAAGCTCACCATGCCTCTTACTAAATACCTTGGAATGTCTACTTTCAAAAAAGGGGTCATTTGGGGGGTATTTGTACTTTCCTGGCTTGTTCGGGTCACAAGAAATGAGATAGGTCACCAGTACATCAGATGTGATCAATTTTGTATGATTCGCACCACAGCTTGTAGAGTCTCTAACTTTCACAAAGACCAAATAATATCCACCAATTTGGGTTATTTGTACCAAAGATATGTAGCAATATAAATTGTGGCCAAAATTTATGAAGAAAAATTTATAAATTTGCAAAATTTTATCACAGAAACAAAAGAAAAATTATTTTTCAAAATTTTCGGTCTTTTTTTAATTTATAGCGCAAAAAAAATAAAAAACCCAGGAGGTGATCAAATACCACCAAAAGAAAGCTCTATTTGTGGGGAAAAAAGGACAAAAAATTAATTTGGGTACAGTGTTGCATGACTGAGTAATTGTCAAAGTGTGAGAGCACCGAAAACTGAAAATTGGTCTGGGCAGGAGGGGGGTTTAAGTGCCCAGTAGGCAAGTGGTTAATGCCGAACTTCTTTCGTTTACATTCTGCTGTCAGCGGGGTAACCCACTGACAGCAGAGGAGTCATGGTTGTTAAGGACGTGGCGCCTGCCTGCTCCTTAACAACCAGCTATTCACAATGAATCCGAATGAAACAAAAGCATTTGTTAATTTCGTTATAAAAAATTTTTTCGGATTCGTTGACAGTTGTTACTTATGTCTATTTAGCAATTCGGATGCATCCGAATCTCCAAAAATCCAATTTGTATCCGAAAAACTAATCAGAACGAAGCAAAGCAAAAGAATGTCTACCCGTTTTACCTTCCCCCGATTTGCCTGTGTGAAAGAGGCCTAAAAACTTTCTTGAATCTGCATTTTCTTGTTGGTTGGATATTAAAAAAAAAAAAAAAACGAGCATTGATAACTTCTCGCATTCTCTTACAATTATATAAAAATTGGAAAGAGGTAATTTATGTGTAAAGCATATACAGTATATGGGGAAAAAATTAAAAAAAAAATAAATAAAAAAACTACCTTCATTTCCAACAATGCTTGATATCCATTCGGCAGCAGAGCTCACACTTTCGCTGTCGCTGATATCCAGGATTCTTGTTCTCAGTCGGCTGGAGGTCTCTTTCTTCAGATTTTCGGCGCCCGTCTCCGTCAGACAAGCAGCCAGGACCTTCATCCCACGTTTGTCCAGCTGCTTAGCCAGCAAGTTCCCAAATCCAGAATCACATCCGGTGATAAAGACATATTTGTCGGTGAGATTCTCCAGTATCTGGCTCTGCCTGTACCACCTGTACAGAAGAACCAAACCCAACGCCACCAGCAGGGGGAGCCACAAGATGCACATTTGTTCTGTAATGAAATATATTGATGCAGCTGAACTTCATGTTGATATAAAAGTTGCAAATCCAAGCAACTATGTCATCATTTACTGTATTTTCTCAAATGCATGCAGTGTAAGTAACTGAATTTGAAAAGGTTTCAGCCCTTTGCAGTCTGTGTACAGCAGAGATTAGGCTGAGAGAGGGAGAAGCAGCACAAGGAGACAATCAGTTGTGCTGCAGTGCAAAGAGCAGGGGCGTAGCTACAGGAGGTCACAATTGCGACCCAATCCCATGCTCCATGGGGCCCGTAACCCCCCCCCCCCCTCCATACACCTGGATATGAGGGGCGGCAGCATGTAGATGAAGCAAGTTTTTTTTAAAGTTGTAATTTTTGTCACAAACAAACAAATTATAATTTTTTTCCTTTTTAAATACTATCACCAGTGCGGTACAGCGACATCATATGACTGGTGTTACAGTGATCAGGGACACTGACTGGTGACAGTATATAAGAAAAACAAAGAAAAAAATGTTTATTTTTTATATATTTTTTAAAATATTTTTCTCTTTTGTTAGTTTTTTTTTTGTTGCTGCATATTGTGACCAGAACAATATAGTATTACCATAGTAACACTATACTACTCTGGGGAGGTGTTCAGGATTTTTTTTTTTTTTTTTTTTTAAACACACTATATAGCAGTAAATTTCACATCAGGTTCCCCAGAGAGCCTCCGTCTTACATTAGGGACCCCAGGGCTCCCCCCCTTACATCAGGGTCCCCAAACAGCTGTCTCCCCCCCTTGCAGAGGTTACCCTGAACCTAGCTGGTGGAGGGGGGGGGGAATGCGGCGATCAGTAGCTATATGGTGTCTACAGGCAGGGGGGGGGGGGGGGATCTCCCTGGGGCTAGTAATTCTATCTCCGAATGTATACAGCGGAGAGGGGGAGGGGCCTCTGACCCGGGCATCAGCAAATGCGACTGCAGCAACCCAAAGTTCCGCCACTGGATGTTGTAAACATTGACACACTATGACACGAGGGGGAGGCGGGGGCCTTGAGTAATTTGCAGGGCCCTACGCAGCTTGCTGGAGTACAAGATTACCTTGGCCTTTTGTCATTGTGAACGGCTGAAAGTGGAAGCAGAGATGTTGCTAGGTGGGAAAAAGACTAGGGGATTCAGCCCGAAGGAAAGTTTGCTAACCCCTCCCACATTTTAAAGTAAGTCCAATCCAAACCTGGCATCATTGGGGGGGTTAGACTCACTTGCTGCCTGGCTCACCAGTGCCCAGCCATCAGTGCAGCCTTTTCAGTGACCATCAAAGCAGCTTGATCAGTGCCCATCAGCTCAGCCTCACCAATGCAGCTTCAAGTCACCAGTGCCCATCCCATCAGCTCGGCCTTACCTGGCTGTGCCCATCAATGCAGCCTGATCAGATGGCATTGCCCAGGCATTAGGAGAGGAGAGCCGCTGCTTTACACAGAGTGGGTCCCAGGGATCTCCCACTTACCCAGTGTGTCCAGTGTCACACTAAGGCTCCGTTTCCACTAGTGCGACTTGTCATGCGACTTGAGACTGCAATGTCGCATGACAAGTCGTACCCCATGATTTCCAATGAGTACCCTTCATATCTGTGCGACTTCAAAGTAGTCCCTGCACTACTTTGGTCCCACTTTGATGTGCATAGACCTCAAAAAATATACAGGCATTGCTTCAAGTCGCATCAAAATCATGCGACTTTGGGGTTGCAATAGCGGAAACCTAGCCCAAGACCCCATTTACACCTGAGTGTTTTGTAGCTTCAAGGGGGAAAAAAAAAAAACACACACACACACACACACACACACACACACACACACACACACACACACACACACCTCTATGGAGATGGTTCACATCTCCACTCCAAGTCGCCTGAAGCGCAAACAAGTTCTGGACCATTTTTTGTTGCGCGAATCAGGCAGATTTGGGCATTTTTTGAAGCAGGAAGCAGATGACAAAAATCTAAAAAACATAGCAACAAATGATGAAACCACTGATAATTTTTCCTATTGGCTAATAAAAAAAAAAAAACGCCAAAGCTCAAAAACGCCGGAAACCGCTGCATGGAATCGCGCGACAAAACACCAAAAAAACCCGCTACGCTCAGGTGTGAATGGGGCCTTACACTACAAAACAGATTACAGCGCAACACATACAAAAATGACATTTATCCTGCAGGGCTGGTTAAAAACACATTATATGGTCACATTATATGGTCATATAGTGCTAAGCCCACTTACTGCGACAAAGTACCCCAAATTAGTGGGTCCTTCCCTAGTAATAGAACCTGCGTCTCAACCATGGAAGCCAAACTCCTCTATGTGGGAGAACTGAAGGGATTCCTCCTATAAACTGGTGGCCACTAATAAGAGGTAATGAGGAGGGGGAGGGGTGCTCCAGCCCAAAAGACCTGGTCGGGGTCCATACAATATACAAAAACATACTTGGGGGGGCACACCCTAAAATGCTTTACATTCAAGATGGTATAAGACCAATACATTTTTATTACTGTTTTTGGTCTTATAGCAGCACCATCTTGAACTGAAAGTTTTTAAATAGCCTTGGAGGATAAATTCAATTTTTGTATGTGTTTGTGCTGTAATCTGTTTTGTAGTGTAAGGGTCCGTACACACGATCGGACTTTTTGACAACCAACATGCAAATTAGCTGTTTTGGACCAACATCCGACCGTGTGTACGCTCCATCGGACCAACTTTTTCCAGGTTTCATCGGACTTTTGTTGACTGTGCGAACGGACCAACTTTCTGCCAACAAAAGTCCGATGGACCAAAGTCCGACCGTGTGTACACAAAACCAACGGACTTTTGTACAAAGTCCAAACACGCATGCTCAGAACCAATGCAAAAGATCAGACAACAATATAGAAGTTGACCAAAGGTGGCGCTGGAGTATTCGAACGTCCTCTTTTGAAGTGTCGTCAGTACGTTGAAACGTCACTACGTTCGTGTTTGTTGCCTAAAAAGTCCGATCGTGTGTATGCAATACCAACTTGGGGCCAACGCCCTTTGGACAAAAATCCACGGGAAAGTTGGTCCACGGTCCGATCGTGTGTATGAGGCTTTAGTGGGACACTGGAGGCACCGGGTAAGAGGCAGCCTGGCGGCAGGTGTCCAACAGCCCCGATTTCCCAGCCAACCCCAGGCCTCGGGACTCGGGGCTAATAATTGTAATTGTTAAGACCGAGACCCGGGGCTTTTTTGGGGGGCCCAATCGGAGTTATAGACCCGGTCAGACCCCCCCCCCTCCCGACGCCACTGGGTGGAAGTCACATGGAATGCACAGAGCATTCTTATCAGCTAGCCAGTAAGAAATCCAATCAATGTCTAATGCCGCGTACACACGTACGGACTTTTGCCGGCGGACCTAAGTCCAGCGGACAATCCGCTGGACTTTGCAGCTGGGTCCGCTGGACTAAAAAGCGAACGGACTTGACCACACACGATCACGCAAAAAGTCCGACGGTTCACGCGATGACGTACAGCACGTACGACGGGACTAGAAAACGAAAAATACTAGAAAAATACTTGCTACTGAGCATGCATCCTTTTTGGTCCGCCGGACCATACTACACACGGCCGGATTGTCCGCCGGACTGCCAAGTCCAGCGGATAATTTTAAAACAAAACTTAAAACTTTAGTCCGCCGTACTTTGGGCAAAAAAAGTCCGCCGGCGCCCACACACGAGGGGATTATCCGTTCGACTTCGGTCCAGCGGATAATCCCACGGGATAGTCCCTTCGTGTGTACGCGGCATATCAATTAAAAATAGATTTTGAATTGCACAACCTTTGCACATAAAACGTGGAAGCCGGACTGCCTTGTTTAAAGTGGTGTTTCCACCAAAAAAAAAAAAAATAGCTTAAAATTCATTAAAAAAATTAAAAAAAATAATTGAAAAAAAAATAATTTTTTTACTCACCTCTAAATGCCTGTTGCTAGGGGGTCCCTCGTAGTCTGCCTCCTTTAGTGCCCGGGTACTGGCATCACTTCCCCTTGATTCAGTCAGTCATCTGGGACCTGTCACTTGGGTGGCGTATCACGGCGCGCGGTGCCGTTCGCGCATGCGCAGTGGGTGCCCGGCTGTGAAGCCACAGCCGGGTGCCCACTGTAAGAATGCCGGCGCCGCGAGTGGAGCGGGGAACGAGGGGGGGCTTCGTTCCCCCCCACATCGCTGGGCCCTGGGACAGGTAAGTGTCCGATTATTAAAAGTCAGCAGCTGCAGTATTTGTAGCTGCTGACTTTTAGATTTTTTTTTTTTAGGGGGCACCCCACTTTAATGCCAATCCTCGTGCATCCTATGCATTAAGGTGAAAAAACACCTGGTAGTCCCCAGCCCCCCCCCCACCATTTTACTTACCTGAGCCCCTTCATCTCTTCGGCGGGGAAGCGCTGCGTAGCCATTGGCTCCTGCTGCTGTCAATCAAATTCAATGACGCGGGTGCCGGGGGGCGGGGCCGAGTCATTTGTGTCAGTGGTCTTTTTTTTTTAAAATTGGGCCCCTCACAGCTTTAACCCCTTCCCGCAGAGCGTACGCAGATGTGCGTACTTGGCTTTCGGGGGTTATACCGGGATGATGCCCGCAGCTGTAGGCATCATCCCAGTACCGTTGTTTAGAGCGGGCGATTGGCTATCCAGGTATAACAACTGATGCGGCTAAAAGCCGCTAGGCTGTTATACTGGAGGAGCGGGAGGGGACGCCCCCCTCCTGCCGCCTCCCGCCGCTCTTCCCGAGCCTCCCGTCCCACCGGGAGACCCGATCCACAATCCTTCACTTCCGGCGGCTAGAGAGAGACTGGAACGAAGCCAGAAACCGCTTGGTTTCAGTCTCCTGGATGCAAACACGGAAGTGACGTCACAACGTCACTTCCTGTTTATTCGGCTGCCAATGGCGCTGGATTTAAAAAAAATATACAGTATTCAGATACACAGTTTTCATTGATCTGAATACTTTGAAGTGTAAACGAGGGATTTGGGGTCTTTTAGACCCCCCGATCCCTCCATAAAGAGGACCTGTCACCACCTATTACTGTCACAAGGGATGTTTACATTCCTTGTGACAGCAAGAAAAGTCATCAAATTTTTAAAAGCACAATTTAATAATATAAAAATAAATAAGAAAACATTTTTTTTTTTCAAACCGCCCCTGTCCCCGCGAGCTCGCACAGCAAAGAAAACGCATATGAAGTTGCGCATATGTAAACGGTGTTCAAATCACACATGTGAGGTATCGCCGCGATCGTCAGAGCGAGAGCAATAATTCCAGCATTATACCTCCTCTGTAACTCTAACCCGATAACTGTAAAAAAAAATGAAAGCGTTGCCTATGGAGATTGTTAGGTACCAAAGTTTGTCGCCATTCCACGAGTGCGTGCAATTATAAAGCATGACATGTTTGGTATCTATTTACTCGGCGTAACATCATCTTTCACATTATACAAAAAAATTTAGATAACTTTACTGTTTTGTTTTTTTAAAATTCATGAAAGTGTCCCTTTTCCCAAAAAGTTGCGTTTAAAACACCACCGCACAAATACCGTGTGACATAAAATATTGCAACAATCGCCATTTTATTCTCTAGATTCTCTGCTAAAAAAATGTATATATTTATATTTATATATATATATATATAATTTTGGGGGTTCTAAGTAATTTTCTAGCAAAAAATAGGGATTTTAACTTGTAAACACCAAATGTCAGAAATAGGCTTATGCGGCGTACACACGGTCGGAATTTCCGATGGAAACAGTCCGATGGGAGCTTTTCATCAGATTTTCCGACCGTGTGTATGCCCATCGGTCTTTTTCTGTAGGAATTTCCGACGGACTTTGAATTGAATTTTCCGATCGTGTGTATGCAATTCCGACGCAGAAAATTCTGATGCATGCTCGGAAACAATTTGACGCATGCTCGGAAACAATTCGACGCATGCTCGGAAACAATTCGACGCATGCTCGGAAGCATTAAACTTCCCTTTTATAGTGCTGTCGAACGCGTTTTATGCCGCTGTGTTATTGACCGTCGGAATTTGGTGTGATCGTGTGTAGGCAACACAGCTTGAGCGGAATTCCGTTGGAAAAACCGTCAGAGTTTTCTCCGACGAGAATTCCGATCGTGTGTACGCGGCATTAGTCATGAAAGGGTTAAGCCATAAAGCACAGCATACTAGTATATTATTACAGACTTGCCTACAAGCACGGCCCAACCTCCAGTGCTGCGCTTTCCCTTGTCCCCGGTCTCTCTTCTGGGTATGCGATCTTCGGCCTCTTGATTGGCTGTGCCTGGGTGGCGTCACTCCTGCTCATGCACACGAGGAGTCACATCGCAGGCGGCACACAGAGGGGGCCGTAAATGTGGTCTGAGCTGGGACTGTGCCCTTCTTGCAATCAAAATGACAGCATGAATTCCAATATAAAACCCCCCTTGGGATTAAAAAGAATCTTAAAAAACAGCATTCAAGAGACAGGATCGCATCCTGAATCCCTGCCAGCTGCTGCTCTCCTCAAAGGGGATCCACCACAGATCACTTTTCGGAGGGCAGTAAAGAGTGCCAGCCGTTCGAAAGATCCCTCAGCTGATGTAATTTCAGCAAACTAAACAGACTTATTACTCAGAATTTATCTTCAGATCTGTAGATAAAATCTTAGACAGAAGAACTCTGTACCTGGTCACCTGTAGAGGTGTATAAGAAGAGGATTCCTGAGCCTCACGAGCGACGTGGCGCCTCCAACAGAAGAAGTCTTGGTGCTGCGTTCCTATAGAGCAGGCATGTCCAAAGTCCGGCCCGTGGGCCATTTGCGGCCCACGTTCCGGTTTGATGTGGCCCCCACTTGGAATTTCCATATATATGCATCTGTGGCCCCCAAAGCTTAAGCGTGTTATGTTTGTTATGCTGTTAATATATCTATCTTCTTTAGCCTGACAAATCCTGAGCGCCGTGGCAGGGCGTTGCGGGGCGTGTGGCTGGGCGTGTTCACAAGTCTATGTGCCGGAACCGCTATGAAGCTGACAGCGCGAAGAGCCAATCACAGGCACTGTGACCATCCCCGATCTCTGCATCTGCGGACTGCAGATGCAGAGATCAGGGAGATGTCACAGTGCCAGGGGCGTACCTAGTGCATTTGGCACCTGGGGCGGATCCTATATCTGGCACCCCCCCCCCCACCTTAAAACGTAAAAACACCCCACTGTGCTCCCTGCATACCTCTGCATCCTTAAATATCTTTTTGTCACTACTGTGTACAATACACAGCACCCTGCACCTCTGGAACCCTTTACATTACACAGCACCCTGGACCCCTTTACAATACACAGCACCCTGGACCCCTTTACATTACACAGCACCCTGCACCTCTGGACCCCTTTACATTACACAGCACTCTGGACCCCTTTACATTACACAGCACCCTGCGCCTCTGGACCCCTTTATATTACACAGCACTCTGGACCCCTTTACATTACACAGCACTCTGGGCCCCTTTACATTACACAGCACTCTGGACCCCTTTACATTACACAGCACTCTGGACCCCTTTACATTACACAGCACCCTGGACCCCTTTACATTACACAGCACCCTGGACCCCTTTACATTACACAGCACTCTGGACCCCTTTACATTACACAGCACTCTGGACCCCTTTACATTACACAGACACCCCCCCCTAACAGCTCTGGACCCCCTGCATGTTACACAGACCCGCCTACAATACAGACCCCCCTTCAGTACAGATCCCCCTACAGTGGAGACCCCCCCTACAATGCAGAGCCCCCCCCCCCCCCCCCTACAGTACAGACCCCCCCTACAGTACAGACCCCCCCTACAGTACAGACCCCCCCCTACAGTGGATACCCCCCCCCTACAATGCGGCCCCCCGAATACAATGCAGACCCCCCCTACTACAGTACAGACCCCCCCTACTACGACCCTTAATGTACCTCAGGTCAGGAGGATTGTCAGCGCGGGACACACAGCAGACTACAAGGAGGAGGGGGAGGCGGAGGCGGAGGCGGAGCCGGCGGCTTCACTCTGCTCGGCTGTATGACACAGCCGAGACAGATCAGAGCCGCGGAGAGCCGCGGAGAGCGGAGCACACCCTCCCCCTCTCCCTCCTCTCACCTCACCTGACGCTGGCTGTCACTCACCGCGCAGCGGCGCTGCGCAAGTTATATCAGCGCTCGGCGCGCGGTCCCCGACTCCCCGCTTCCATCGCGGAGGGGGGCGCCGGCCTGACACCCCCCCCAGTGTGTGGCACCCGGTGCGGCCCGCCCCCCCCGCACCCCCCTTAGTACGCCGTTGCACAGTGCCTGTGATTGGCGGTGGCGCTGCGCGCTGTAAGCTCTTCCTTGCGGGCTCAGGCACATAGAATTGTGAACACGCCCAGCCACATGCCCCGGCTCATACTAAGAATGAGCGCGGCGCTCAGGATTTGTCAGGCTAAAGAATATAGATATATTAACAACATATAAAACATAACACGCTCAAGCTTTGGGGGCCGAGGATGGATATACTTGGGGGGGGGGGGGGCACATCAAACTGGAACGCAATTCCTTTACTTTTGAGAGAGAGAGCGATAGAGAGAGAGCAAAATATATATAGAGAGAGAGAAATAGAGAGAGAGCGAAATATATATATATATAGAGAGAGAGAGAAATAGAGAGAGAGCGAAATATATATAGAGAGAGAGCAAAATATATATATAGAGAGAGAAATAGAGAGAGAGCGAAATATATATATAGAAAGAGAAATAGAGAGAGCGAAATATATATATATATATATATATATATATATATATATATATATATATATAGAGAGAGAGAGAGAGAGCAATAGAGAGAGAACGAAATATATATAGAGAGAGAGAGAAATATATATAGAGAGAGAAATAGAGAGAGAGCGAAACATATATAGAGAGAGAGAGAGAGAAATAGAGAGAGAGCAAAATATATATATATATAGAGAGAGAAATAGAGAGAGAGCGAAATATATATATAGAGAGAGAAATATATAGAGAGAGAGCGAAATATATATAGAGAGAGAGCGAAATATATAGAGAGAGAGAGAGAAATAGAGAGAGAGCAAAATATATATATATAGAGAGAGAGAGAGAGAGAGCAATAGAGAGAGAACGAAATATATATAGAGAGAGAGAAATAGAGAGAGAGAGAAATATATATATATATATATATATATATATATATATATAGAGAGAGAGAGCGAAATATATATAGAGAGAGAGAAATAGAGAGAGAGCGAAATATATATATATAGAGAGAGAGAGAGCGAAATATATATAGAGAGAGAGAAATAGAGAGAGAGAGAAATATATATAGAGAGAGAGAAATAGAGAGAGAGCGAAATATATATATATATATATAGAGGGAGAAATAGAGAGAGAGCGAAATATATATAGAGAGAGAGAAATAGAGAGAGAGTGAAATATATATATAGAGAGAGAGAGAAATAGAGAGAGAGCGAAATATATATAGAGAGAGAGCGAAATATATAGAGAGAGAACGAAATATATATAGAGAGAGAGAAATAGAGAGAGAGCGAAATGATATATATATATATATGAGAGAAATAGAGAGAGAGCGAAATATATATAGAGAGAGAGCGAAATATATATAGAGAGAGAGAGAATAGAGAGAGAGCGAAATATATATATAGAGAGAGAAATAGAGAGAGAGAGAAATATATATAGAGAGAGAGAAAAATAGAGAGAGAGCGAAATAGAGAGAGAGCGAAATATATATATAGAGGGAGAAATAGAGAGAGAGCGAAATATATATAGAGAGAGAGAAATAGAGAGAGAGTGAAATATATATATAGAGAGAGAGAAATAGAGAGAGAGTGAAATATATATAGAGAGAGAGAAATAGAGAGAGAGCGATTTATATATAGAGAGAGAGCAAAATATATATAGAGAGAGAGAGCAATAGAGAGAGAACGAAATATATAGAGAGAGAGAGAAATAGAGAGAAAGCAAAATATATATATATAGAGAGAGAGAGTGAAATATATATATATAGAGAGAAGTATAGAGAGAGCGAAATATATATATAGAGGGAGAAATAGAGAGAGAGAGATTTATATATATATTTTTAAACATAACACGCCTGAGCTCATTGTTACCCTGAGTGGAGAAGAGAAGATATATATATTATATATCATCATATATTGTCATCAATGCTATGAAATGAATAGTATGCCTTTGCATAAAATATTTAATTTGCATTTAATTTTAATGGTTCAAAAAATGTCAGGCAAAATGGTCGGCCCTCACGCATGTTCACTTCATGAAATCTGGCCCTCTTTAAAAAAAAGTTTGGACACCCCTGCTTTAGAGGAACATTCTGTCCTTGTTGGGAGAACACAAACTGCATGCCCAGCACAGAGGGGCGGGGAAGCTGGAAGAGACCAGCCTGTATTTATTTCGGAAGAAATAAAAAAATAAAAATAAAACTTGTGCAAAACATATCAAGCGCCATCATCATCCAGAGTCACGGGGACTTGGAACACAAGTATGCCGGGGGTTGGACGTATATTCTGTGTCCTGCTATAACTGGCGGACTGCGCCTGCACCCGGCACCTCTGTGTTTATGCTGAGGAGTTTTATATCACGTTTTAGTGACTTTACAGGGGCTTACCTCCCAACTTTTTGAGACGGGAACTAGGGACACCTATTAACAAAAGTATGAAGGCATAAAATACGCCCCCTTAAAGGAGAATTATGCAAAAAAATAAAAAATTAAAAAAAGATTAGTTAAACCCACAAGTACTTTTTTTACCACTACTATTCCTTTATACTGGCTTTTGAAATTTACAAATGCAGCAATTTAGAAATTGGATGAAAGGTTTTGCACTGTAAAACACTTTTTAAAAGATAAAAATTTTATATACAACTATAAAGATCAGACCAAAATGAGGGACAGAGGGACATTGCTCAGAATCAGGGACAGTCCCTCGGAATCAGGGACAGTTGGGAGGTATGCAGGGGCTTAGCGGGGAGTACAGCTGCACGATTTTGACTAAAATGAGAATCGCGATTTTTCTGCTTGGAATAAAGATCACAATTCTCTCAGGGTGTAACATCTTTCATATTATACAAAAAAATTGGGCTAACTTTACTGTCTTTTTTTTTTTTTTTCATTAAAGTGTATTTTTTAAAAACAAATTGCGTTTGAAAGACCGCTGCACACATACGTTGTGACATAAAATATTGAACAACCACCATTTTATTCTATAGTGTCTCTGCTAAAAAAAATATATATCATGTTTGGGTGTTCCAAGTAATATACGAGCAGAAAATAATGATTTTTACTTGTAATCAACAAATGTCAGAAAAGGTTTGGTCTTTAACCACTTCCCGACCGGCGCACGATGATGTACATCGGCAGAATGGCACTGACAGGCATAAGGGCGTACATGTACGTCCCTTTAAGAATGCCGCTGTGCCATCGCGTACACGCGCCGGTCGGGACCTCCAAGAGTCCGGTTGCGGGTCATGCGGACTCGATCGCCGCGGGGATAAAAAAAAACGCAGAGGTGATCAAATACCACCAAAAGAAAGCTCTATTTGTGGGAAAAAAAGGACGCCAATTTTGTTTGGAAGCCACGTCGCACGACCGCGCAATTAGTAGTCAGTTAAAGCGACGCAGTGCTGAATTGCAAAAAGGGGCCTGGTCCTTTGGCTGCAAATTGGTCCGGGGCTTAAGTGGTTTTAAAGGACCGCCCCACAGCGCAAAATCACATACCTGTATGTGATTCCTATCTTCGGTTCTGGGGCGCGTGCGTTTGCACCAACCGGAGACCCGCTCCTGCTGTGATTGGCTCCCGCTGTGTCCAATCAGCGAGACCGGCAGCCGCAATGACTGTCGGGACCCACCGATCGTTCACAGGAGAGGCAGAACGGCGGTTTGCCTATGTAAACATGGCAGGTCGTCATTCTGCCAGAGAGGAAAATGGAGATCTTTTGTGGAGAGCCCAACCTTTTTTGAAGCCTATTAGAGCCTCTGGCTCTAATCACGTGCTTAAAAAAAAAAAAACACCCCCACCATTGGAATCCATGCATCCCGCGCCCCAAATGTAGATTAGGGGGCCGGACGCATGGATGGGGGGGTGGTGCCCGTGCGGTCACCACATTGCTGGTGAGTTGCCAAGAAAATGCACCAGACTTTTCCAGTGTACTGCATAGCAACACACATGCTTTCCAGTGCACGTCATGCGTTGTTGCAGTGTCAATCCCTGTCGGAAAAACCGTTCGTGTGCATGCTGGTCCGGCTGACCAAATACGATGCAAGGGCAGCTATTGGCTACCGGTTATTGAACTTCCTTTTTTAGTCCCGTCGTACGTGTGGCCAAGTCCATTCGTTCGGAAAGTCAGTCGGAACTCCGCTGAAAGTCAGTCGGGAAGACCGTCGGACCTAGTCGGCCGGAAAGTGCGGTTGTGTGTACACAGCATTAGAATAGTATAGGCAGGTCATTATTTTTTGCAATTTTACACACCCACCACTAGGTGTCTCCAGCGTGACATATAATGTTGTAGGCAGACCTGTTCTTAGTATATGTCCAACCTGAACTTGCTACTAATTTAGTTACAAAGTTGCAATAGACAGTGTAGCGCAGCTTTGTTACATGTATTATAGGATTATTCATTGTGGTCTTATGTTCTTGTATATAATAAGCTACATTTCCATTTCATTTTTCTTTTTTAATGTCCCTTGATCCATTTGTAATTGTTTCTAACTGTGGAATCATCATATGTATGTCTATGATGTAGCTGCTGATCACAGATGTGCTTCCTTATTAGATGGATAGCTTGGATGTTAAAGCGGAGTTCCGCCCGTCCCTTTACAAATTAAAAGTCAGCAGCTACACATACTGTACACATACTGTACCTGCTGACTTTTAATAATAGGACACTTACCTGTCCTGGAGTCCAGCGACGTTGGCAATGTAGCTGATGTTTCCATTGGCTGATCCGGTGCTGCCGTCGCTATTTTGGGTAAGGGAACCCGGTAGTGTAACCTTTCAGCTTCACGGCCAGGTCCCTACTGCGCATGCGCGAAGCATGCTGTGCTCTCTCACTGGCCCGGCAGAAGGAGGAGGAGGAGGGGGATCGAGCTGCTGATGTAATTTGCCGTGGCCCGGTCTCCCGTAAGTGGGGACTGGGTACCTGTAAAAAACAGGTAGCTGCCCCCCCCGAAAGGTGCCAAATGTGGCACCGGAGGGGGGGAGGCATCAGATACGTGGAAGTTCCACTTTTGGGTGGAACTTCGCTTTAATGTGTATGTCAAGCTAAAGCAGAGTTTCTGACGATTTTTTTTTTTTTTTTTTAAGTCAGCAGCTACAAATACTGCTGACTTTTAAAATAAGGACACTTACCTGTCCAGGGCAACCGCAATGTCCTCACCCGAAGCCGATCTCTCCCTCGGCTCTCGGGTGCTGTCGCCACCATCTTCGGTATGGAAATCAGGAAGTGAAGCCTTGCGGCTTAAATTCCTGGTTCCCTACCATGCATGCGCGACTCGCCCTGCGTGTTCTCACTGGTCCCTGCGGTCTCCTGGGATCCGTGTGTCTCCCAGAAGACAGTGGGGGGGGACAGGAAGTGGCGTAGATACCTGCGGGTGGCGCGGGTATCTATGCCCAGAAGTGGGAGAAAAATACCTGTATTAGACAGGTATCTGCTCCCCCCCCTCCCCCTTGAAAGGTGCCAAATGTGACACCAGAGGGGGGGGGGGGGATTCTGAAAAGCGAAGTTCCATTTTTGGGTGGAACTCCGCTTTAAGATCGTTTGCTCTAATGATCAGGGACACTGTAACTGGTGAGGAGGTGATCAGGGACACTGTAACTGGTGAGGTGGTGATCAGGGACACTGTAACTGGTGAGGCGGTTATCAGGGACAGTGTAACTGGTGAGGAGGTGATCAGGAACACTGTAACTGGTGAGGAGGTGATCAGGGACACTGTAACTGGTGAGGAGGTGATCAGGGACACTGTAACTGGTGAGGAGGTGATCAGGGACACTGTAACTGGTGAGGCGGTGATCAGGGACAGTGTAACTGGTGAGGAGGTGATCAGGGACACTGTAACTGGTGAGGCGGTGATCAGGGACACTGTAACTGGTGAGGTGGTGATCAGGGACACTGTAACTGGTGAGGAGGTGATCAGGGACACTGTAACTGGTGAGGCGGTGATCAGGGACAGTGTAACTGGTGAGGAGATGATCAGGTGAGATAGTGATTAGAGACACTGAGTGGGTGGCAGTGATTAGGGACACTACTCAGGGGAGGTGATCTGGATTTTTATTGATTTTTTTACACTGTGATTGCTTGTTATAGTGATCACTGTAACAGCAATTGTTTTAACTGTCATGAATAGCTTTCATTCATGACAGCTTTCTTACTATTGTGATTGCTCTGATTGGCTACAGCTATCACATGGTATAGAGCTGCTGTGAATGGCCCCTATGCTATGTGATAACTGTGATCAGTCACAGATATCACAATAGTAAGCAAGCTGTCATGAATGAAAAACATTCATGACAGTTAAGTTTACATGTTAGCATGTGATCACTGTGATTCGTCACAGCAATCACATGATACCTGGGCTGCTTACAGCGGCCAGTATCGAGCAATCCACAGGACACAGCGCTCACAGGATTGCACCACTATGCGCCTCAGGGGAGGCTGTCCCTGGATACCCTCCTGGAACTGGAAAGCACCCGCCCAGCTGTACTATTGCAATACATTGGGAAGGAAGTGGTTAGAACAAGATTACAGTAGCCATGATTTTGGTATCAATGTTTTAGCTGGCAATGTGGATCCATGTAGAAAAGACTTGGGTGACTGTCCATCCATGTGATTACTTCTACAGGCCTCAGAAGGTACCACCTCTAGACAGTTTTGTATTCCATTATTTTATATCAAGGGCACACACAGTTTTAAGGTTTGACGTGTTGGGTATCTATTTTCTCAGTGGAACCTCATCTTTTATATTGTTTCAAAAAGTTGGGTATTGTGTTGTGTTTGTGTTGATAATATTGATTTGCTTAACATCTGGGCAAATATTGTCAACATAAAAAAAATTGCAACTTCCATTTTAATTATTCTACAGGGCTTCTGTATAACTGTACAATTGATTAGGGGTTTGAAACAATTTTCTAGGCAAAAAATCTGATTTTAACAGCTGTGCAAAAAATGAAAAATTTGCTCCAGTCTCCAAGCCATTAACTTCTTGCCAACCAGGTAGGCAGCAGGGACCAACCACACCTATGTGTCCGCAGGGGTCATATGCTGAAAGCGCGCACACTGCGTGCTCCAAGTACAGTGACCAAGCTGTCACAATATACTCTCTGTGACAGGAGTGACTTTGGGTCGGGGGTTTGTGGAACTCAGCTTGCCCTGGAGAGTTCTGGAGGCTCCTTGTCCAGCTTCCCCGGACCTTCTTATGTGTAAATCACCCTGTGTCTCTAGGGCACAGGGTGAATGAGAACCCCCCCTATAATCTGTGCTAGTCAGATTCAATGCAGGATATATGTAAAGACTATTCTTAGTTTGTTGATGAACTCAAGATGTTAATTGAGAGAGCTGATCACATTGTCCTCTGTACAATGTAGGAGACGGGCTGACTTCTAATGGAGCTCCTGCTGTCTTGTGGAGTTGATGATATTAGCATCTAACATGTGTGAAGCTCGGTGACAACAAGTCTGACCTGTAGTGAAATCCTGATGGGCACAGAGTCACATTGGCTGCTTAAAGGGATTAGTTAATTAGCTCATGTTAATTTGTTACAGGTGTATTGTTAGAGTAAAATGAGCAGGAGGGGGGGGGGTCTCCTCTTCTACTGTATATAAATACTTGTCAGTTTGGTTCTAATAAAACAGTCCATGTTGAGCAGCTAAGCAAGTGTCGTCTCGTTTGGTGCTTGGGAGCGGTTGGAATATCTGAGATCCATATCCAGACTGGGAGGAAGTGGTATATGACGAAAGCACTCAACAGGAGTGTGGGAGCGTTTCGTCACACTCTCAATCTCTGTTAAAGATCGGGAGTCAGCAGGATGGGCTCCAGGTCATATCACCACTGTGATTGCCAGTTACAGTGATCATGTGATTAGGATGTCTGTCCCGCCTCCTGGCATTTAGACCCAGTTAACGGGCTGCCAGAAGGGGACAAAAATTAAAGGGATTAAAGAAAAATCTTGAAGGACAACAGCTAAAAGAGACCCCTGACCTAAAATCAGCCACAAAATAAAAAGACAGATAAGGCAAAAAAAAAAAAAAACAGGAATAGAGCTAGCAATCAAATTTAAAGTACCATTTCCTAAGTAACTCTAATCTTTCCCTATGCCATTTGTTAACTTTCCCTTATCCTTTCCCTACAGCAGCTTCAAGTACACAAAGGGGGCAGCACTTAACTAGGTAGGACCCACTAATCATGGGGTACTTTGTCGCAGTAAGTGGGCTTAAGCACCATATAGCAATATGGTGTGACCAAATCCCCATATTTTTTGAAAATGTCTGTCTAGGTGCTTTTAAATAGCCTTGCTGGAGGTAAATGTCAGTTTTGCATGTGTGCGCTGTAATATGTTTGTTCAGCACTTAACTAGGCCCCCATTATTGTCCCTTCCAAGGCAATTGACCTAGGTTCAAAGGTCAGCAGTGGGCCCTGGTGGATCATGAACAGGCAAGATCTGCTGCAAATGCAAGATTAGCCCGAACCTCATCCCCACTCCCCATCTACCCCTTACTGCAGATGTACAAAAGACCAGACACCACTTTTATAAACAAAGCTTTATTGAACAATTGACAGGGACAAATGACAGGGACACCCCAACCATCCCTCTAGTAGTGAATTCATTCTATAAGTGTAAATATAACAATCAAGAATTAAACAGGAAATATAAGCATTTTGATTGGATAACACAGTGAACATTTGGTTTTAGTGACCCACTGCCCATCAAGATTGATCATGTCTTCATGCCACAAATCAGTGACCTTTACTTTTTTTCATCAGCTGATGTCCTAGCGGCAGGTTTGGGAGCAAACTGACCCAGCCAATAGTCCGAGATGGCAGTAGGGAGGTAGGATAGAGGGAGGTAGTGCAGCTTGGAGTCCCAGCCGGGTGAGTACCGGGTCCAGGGGTGGACAGCAGTCAGGGCGTGCTCCATACAATCTGGGACTTTGTACGTCTTTGGACTGGATACTACTGGTAATGATTCCAGAATCTTGATGTCTGTTGGGTATATCAAAAGTTACACAGTACACTGATCAGGGCAACAGTACTGGCTATATATATCATATATATATATAAAACGCAAAACACCTGTAACAGCTTGTATAAATGCGTGTTTACGATTACAGTTGTTTTTAATTTTTGACCATTTGATAAAAAAAAAAACGCTTCTAAGCGCAAAACGCGGCATGTAAACGTGGCAAAAACCGACGTTTTCAAACGTCGGTTACTATCTGCCAAGTTAAGTCATTCAGGAGAGGTTATAAAACATCCCATGTACATTAAGCCTAAGGAAAGAGTCATGAGGCTCAGACAAAGACTTGGGGGGGCACACCCTAACTATGCATCACATTGAAGATGGTGCTGCTATAAGACCATACAAAAGATTACAGCACCATCTTCAATGTGATGCATAGTTAGGGTGTGCCCCCCAAGTCTTTGTTATATGGGTCCTGACCAGACCCCTTGGGAATGGCGCACCCCATCATCCCTCACCGCTACTTCTAATTGGTGTCCAACTGAGTTATAGGATGAGTCCTTTTAGTTCTCTAATAAAGGGGAGTGTGTTTCTCCCATGGTTGAGAAGTGGAATCTAGTGTTTAGTGTAGGACCCACTGATAATGGGTACTTTTGACGCAGTAGTGGGCTTAAGCACTGTATGCAGTGGAGTCACTAGGGTTGGTGTCACCCGGTGCGAAAAAATATGGTATAGATCCCCCTCCCTCAGTACAGACCCCCCCACTAAGTACAGACCACCCTCCATCAATATAGACCCCCCTCCCTCAGTATAAACCTCCTCCCTCAGTACAGACAGACCCCTTCAGTGCAGACCCTTCCATCAGTACAGACACCCCCACCTTGGTGCAGACCCCCCCAGCATTAGACACCCCCCAGTGCAGACCCCTCATAGTGCAGACCCCCCATTTTACAGACACCCCCCAGTACAGAAACTCCCCCAGTACAGACCCCCCAGTAAAGACACCCCCCTTACAGACCTCAGATACACACAGCGGTGTGTGTCCCTCGAGCTCCTCCTCCTCTGTGGATGTAAACAGAGGGGAGGGGGAGGCGGCTTTGTTCCGCTCCGCTGAGGGACACAGCCGCGGTGACGGTGAGACACAGGGCGGCGGGCGGTGCCGCTACCCACGGGTGTCACCCCTTTGGCGGTTGTCACCCCTTTGGCGGGTGTCACCCGGGTGCGGCCCGCACCCCCCACACAACGCCACTGACTGTATGGCCATATGGTGTGACCAAATCCCCATATTTTCTGATTTGCTTATTATGTTCAGGTGCTTTTAAAAGCCTTGTAGGGTTTTAAATGACATTTTTGTATGTGTGTGCTGTAATCTTTTGTTCTGTTTTATGAGGCTCAGACAGACACCTGATACATAAAAATGCCTGTTGGAGAAATGTACACCAAGGGCTATGAACACTCAGGTGTAGTGTGCCCTCTGCAGTAACAAAAAGCTGAAATATGTTATAGCTTACATTGCTTGAAGTAGTCCTCTCCATAGCTCTCCTTAATATGCGCTGGAAGTTTTTCCCACATTCGATTTAGGTTATTTCTGTAAATATTCACAACCATGCACGCAGGGGTTTTGAAAGCGCCCGGCTCAATTATGGAAACCTTTACACCAAAATCGTGCATCTCCCTCCTGGAGAACAGAAACAGTACAAATGTAGTAAAAGGTTTCCTAGAAATGTTTTAACACAGACCACAAAATCATTTTGGACCTTATTAACCAGTTCACCAATTCTTATACCTGTACGTCGTCTACGAACCGGAAACAATTTTTTACATATCTTCTATAGCAGGGATATGCAATTAGCGGAACCTTTAGCTGTTGCAGGTATAGCAAGACTCTGATAGCCCCAAGCATGACACCCAGAGGCAGAGGCATGATGGGACTTGTAGTTTTGCAACAGCTGGAGGTCTAGTGATTCGGCAATATCTTGTCATTTCTTAAAGCGGCGTTCCACCCAAAAGTGGAAGCTCTGCTCATCTGTTTTTGACAGGTACCCCGCCCTACTTCCGTCTGACTGTGCCGTGGCGAGGTCCATCAGAAGTTCGCCCCCCTCCTCCTCCTCAGTCCTCCTTCCCCCAGCACTGGGCCAGTTAGAGAGCGCAGGCTTCACTGCCGGTTTTCCTTAGAGACCATGGTGGCAGCAGCACCCGAGAGCCAATGGAAACATCTGCTGGGGTGCTGACATCATTGGATTCCAGGACAGGTAAGTGTAGCTGCTGACTTTAAATTTTTTTTGTGCGGGGGTGGAACTCCGCTTTAAGATAAAAATGTAATTATATTGTATATCTATATTACCAAAAGTATTGGGACACCTGCCTTTACACGCACATGAACTTTAATGCCGTCTAAGTCTGTAGGGTTCAATATTGAGTTGGCCCACCCTTTGCAGCTATAACAGCTTCAACTCTTCTGTGGTCCAAAATCATAACATTTTGGGACACGACCGGAAGGTGTTGAATAGATCTGCATCTAAATATCCACATTTCAGCCAGCTAGAGCAGCCTTTCTCAGCCGGGGTGCCGTGGCACTGCACTTTTTAAGAGTAAAAAATTAGCTTGCTTTAACCCCTTGATTAACAGAATGTTTATAAATGCACCTTTATGGACAAGAGGTTAATCTGATATAAAACTGCAAGTTGGCCCAGATGCACTGAAATCCTCTCTTCTAGATCAAATTATTATTATTTTTTCTATTGATTGACAGTTCGTTGTGCTATACAATGACAGTAGGCTGTCAGCCAAAAGAAAAAAAAAATATTTCCAGCCAATCAGGCATGAAGGTGTGATGTAATTGTATCTGGACACTCTTTAGCTCTCCACATCTGACTTCTAAAGGTAAAATTTGCAGAGTTTCACAGCTGCTACCTGTGGAGTGCTAGATAGCAACGGTTATTTTAAGCTACCATTCTTTTACCACCGATCATCATGGCAACTCACCTTAGACTGTCCGAGAAAGCCTCCAGGCCAAACTTTGAAGGACAATATCCCCCACCCATGGAAGCCAATCTCCCCGAGGCACTGGATACAACGACAATGCGTCCCCGGGCTTTTCTGACAAGATGCAGCAAGTGCACCGTGACATCGATAGCCCCAAGAAGGTTCACATTCAGGACCTTGGAGAAGTCTTCTTTTGTTTGCCACTCATTGGGAGCAATAGTAAGGCCAAAACCAGCATTGTTCACCAATCCCCAAAGCCCTGTGAGCCATGAAACAAGATAATGTCAGTACTGAAATTAGCAAACTATCAAAACACTGTGTAAATCTTTAGCGATAAGAATTTTACTAAAGAAATTACTTCCTTTGAGGGTCAAACAAGGATGCTTATAAAACTTGTAAAAAAAAAAAAAAAAAAGGCTTCTGATAGTAATTCCTTGACTTTCAGGACCCCCCCCCCCCCCGAAAAAGAAGAACTTCACTCAAGATAAGTTATAATGGGTATATAAGTTATCAAATTAGATATCTGGATATTTGGATTTTGCGGGGCTGGCAGCTTCTCAATGCCAAAGAACCCCCACTATTTTGTGGCTGAGAAAATCTGAGATTGAAGTGCCACACCAATATCTGATCATCAAGATACAGTGGTGTGAAAAAGTGTTTGCCCCCTTCCTCATTTCCTGTTCCTTTGCATGTTTGTCACACTTAAGTGTTTCGGAACATCAAACCAATTTAAACAATAGTCAAGGACAACACAGGTAAACACAAAATGCAATTTGTAAATGAAGGTGTTTATTATTAAAGGTGAAAAAAAATCCAAACCATCATGGCCCTGTGTGAAAAAGTGATTACCCCCTAAACCTAATAACTGGTTGGGCCACCCTTAGCAACAACTGCAACCAAGCGTTTGCGATAACGTGCAATGAGGCTTTTACAGCGTCCTGGAGGAATTTTGGCCCACTCATCTTTGCAGAATTGTCCTAATTCAGTTACATTAGAGGGTTTTCGAGCATGAACGGCCTTTTTAAGGTCATACCACAACATCTCAATAGGATTCAGGTCAGGACTTTGGCTAGGCCACTCCAAAGTCTTCATTTTGTTTTTCTTCAGCCATTCGGTGGTGGACTTGCTGGTGTGTTTAGGATCATTGTCCTGCTGCAGAACCCAAGTTCGTTTCAGCTTGAGTACACTGTATACATTTTTTCAGTGATGTACAGAGCCTTGAAAAAATAATTCATACCTCTTGAAATTTCCTACATTTTGTCATGTTACAACCAAAAAGCGTAAATGTATTTTATTGGGATCTTATGTGATAGACCAACACAAAGTGGCACATAATTGTGAAGTGGAAGGAAAATGATAAATTGTTTTTCAATTTTTTTTAAAAATAAATATCTAAAAAGTGTGGCCTGCATTTGTATTCAGCCCCCTTTACTCTGATACCCCTAAGTAAAATATACGTTTTGCATATTTATTTGTAAGAAATTTGAAAACCATTTATCATTTTCCTTCCACTTTACAATTATGTGCCACTTTGTGTTGGTCTATCACATAAAATCCCAATAAAATAAATTTACATTTTTGGCTGCAGCATGACACAATGTGGAAAATTTCAAGGAGTATGAATACTTTTTCAAGGCAAGGCAACGAGAGCCTTCAGTACAAGGAACTATGAAGGGCCCCTGTGATCCCCAGCCAGGGCCATTCCCTCTGAGCCCAGTGGCAGAACATCAGGGCCCAGTCGTGAGTGCAACCTTTGTGACCCTGGTAGTTCAGTCGTTTTTTATTTTTTTATTTTTTTTATTACTTTGATTTTTTTTTTAATATTTTAAAAATTATTTTCTACAATTTTTTTAGGAGCCCTGTTGGGGGGCTTTGGTGGGATTTCAGGGGTCTAAACAAACCTCTGATGTTCCCCCTTCCGACAGAGAAAGCAGACTGAGGACACAGCCCTCAATCTCCTTCTCTGCAGTCTCAGCTGCACTGAATGAATGGATAGAAAGAGCTCTTCACAGAGCTTCCACTTCATTCACAAACTGAAGCATAGTAAACACAGTTTATTCTTATATATAGTCCATGAATCACTGATTCTGACAGTGGCGGATGGTGCTCAAAATTTTTTTTTGGGGGGGAGGGGTGCAGAAAAAATAGAAAATAACTGAAACCCCCCCATCAATTGCAGCCTCACTGTGCCCATCAAATGCAGCCACTGTGCCCATTAAACGCAGCCACTGTGCCCATTAAACGCAGCCACTCTGCCCCTCATATGCAGCCACGTGTGCCCATCATATGCAGCCACGTGTGCCCATCAAACGCAGCCACTTGTGCCCGTCAAATGCAGCCACTTGTGCCCACCGACCCCCCCTTGTGGCTCTGACAGCCCCCCCCCGCTCGCGGCTCTGATGGCTCCCCCCCGCTCGCGGCTCTGACGTCTCCCCCCCGCTCGTGGCTCTCTGACGGCACCCCCCGCAGTTGGTACATCCTTGTGTCTCCTCTGTGCCACCTCTTCCTTAGAGCCAGGCATCCAATAGGATGCCCTGGCACTTTGACCAATCGGGAAGCAGATCTGACGACCAGCCTCCCTGATTGACGGGGAGGAGCGTTAGTGTGAAAATAGCAAAAATTAATTTGCTATCGTCACACAATTGGGTGGGATCAGGGCGCAAGCCGCGAGCGAGGGGAGGGCTGTCAGAGCCGCAAGGGGGGTCGGTGGGCAAAAGTGGCTGCATATGATGGGCACAACTGGCTGCATTTGACGGGCACAAGTGGCTGCGTTTGACGGGTACAAGTGCTTGCGCACTCTCTGCGCCCGAGCCCACCCTATTTTGCAGCCTATTAGAGCCTCTGGCTCTAATCAGGTGCTTCAAAAAGTACCACCCCCTCCTGCCCCCGTCATATGAATCCATGCGTCCTTGCGCCCACAATGCAGGAGCCGCCCCTGGATTCTGACCCGGGTCATCTTTCAGTAACAGCTGGCTTTTGATGTTCTGTAACAGTGCATTTGAATTTGCACCTTTCCAGGAGGTCTTATTCTACCCCCATACCTCACATCAGGAGGCCTGCAAGAACATCCTGAATGAATTCCCATTAATGACTCTTTGTTATCAACACCCTGCTGGGTAAACTTGCTCTGCTGGCATTCCAGGCCAGTAATCAGGTTTCATCCATCCAGAAAAATCTGATATTAACTGGTTCCCGACCTGCTCACGTACTTTTACTGCTGCAGAATGGCTCTCCTGGGCGAAATCCCATACGGGTACGGCTTAGCCCAGGAGAGCCACCAGCTGGAGGCACCTGCTGCACAGCAGGGAACCCGCTGTGTGTGGCCAGCGGGCACAATCGCCGCCGGTCACGTGCGATCACATGCACAAGAGCCAGCATGGGGATTTGTGTGTGTAAACACAAATCCCTATGCTGTCAGGGGAGAGGAGACAGATCATGTGTTCCTACTAAGTAGGAACAATGATCTGTCTCCTCCCCCAGTCAGTCTTATCCTCATACAGTTAGAACACACCCAGGAAACACACATTTAACCCCTTTATAGCACTGATCTCTGTATAAATGCCAATGGTCCCAAAAATGTGTCAAAAGTGGCCGATCTGTCCGTCGCAATACTGCAAAAAATCGCAGCTCACCACCATTACTAGTAAAGAAAAAAAATAATAAAAATGCCATAAATCTTTCCCATGGTTTGTAGACACTATAACTTGTGCGCAAACCAATCAATATACGCTTATTGCGATATTTTTTTTTTTTTCACCAAAAATATGTAGAAGAATACATATTGGCCTAAACTGATGAAGAAATGTGTTTTTTTTTTTTAAATTTAGAGGATATTATAGCAAACAGTAAAAAATATTGTTTTGTCGCCATTTTTTTGTTTATAGTGCAAAAAGTAAAAATCGCAGAGGTGATCAAAAACCACCAAAAGAAAGCTCTATTTGTGGGGGGAAAAGGACGCAAATTTCCCTTGGGTACAGCGTCGCACGACTGCGCAATTGTCAGTTAAAGCGACGCAGTGCCAAATTGGAAAAAGTGCTCTGGTCAGGAAGGGGGTAAAATCTTCCGGGGCTGAAGCGGTTAAAACTAAAAAAAAAAAAAAAAAAACATGTTGCCTTCCAACACATGTCTACCTGTTTTACATCCCCCCCACCTTCCTGTGTGAAAGGTAGGTGGGGATAATATTTAAAAAAAAAAACTAACATTGATAACTTAAGAAGTTTTTCTTTTCTCGCATTCTCTTACAATGATATACAAATTGGAAAGGGGTAATTTATGTGTAAAGCATATACAGTATATGGGGGGGGGGGAAATACCTTCATTTCCAACAATGCTTGATACCCATTCGGCAGCAGAGCTCACACTTTTGCTGTCGCTGATATCCAGGATTCTTGTTCTCAGGCGGCTGGAGGTCTCCTTCTTCAGATTTTCGGCGCCCGTCTCGGTCAGACAAGCAGCCAGGACCTTCATCCCACGTTTGTCCAGCTGCTTAGCCAGCAAGTTCCCAAATCCAGAATCGCATCCGGTGATAAAGACATATTTGTCGGTGAGATTCTCCAGTATCTGGCTCTGCCTGTACCACCTGAACAGAAGAATCAAACCCAACGCCACCAGCAGGGGGAGCCACAGGATGCACATTTGTTCTGTAATAAAATATATTGTAGCTTAACTTCATGTTGATATAAAAGTTGCAAATTCACACAACTATGTAATCATTTATTTTATACTGTTCATGATTAAATGTATTTTGTTTTCAAATGCAAGCAGTTTAAGTATCTGAATGTGGCTTGGTTTCAGCTTTGTGCAGTCTCTGTACAGCAGAGATTAGGCTGGGGGAGGGAGAAGCAGCACAAAGAGGCAATCAGTTGTGCTGCCGTGCAAGAACAGTGGTGTAGTGGTTAGCACTTTCACCTAGCAGCGATAGGTTCGCTGGTTCAAATCCCAACCATGACACCATCTGCCTGGAGTTTGCATGTTCTCCCTGTGCCTGCGTGGGTTTCCTCCGGGTACTCCGGTTTCCTCCCACACTCCAAAGACATGCTGGTAGGTTAATTAGAACCTGTCAAAAAAATTGGGCAAATATGTGTATGTTGTATGTGTTTGTAAGCGTGTCAGGACCCCATGGGGCAACGGACCGCGCTATACCGCAGATGGACACCGGTGGCAAAAAGCGCCCTGAGGCGATTCAGTTCGCATAGGTAGCGCTATACAAGTCACTCATTCATTCATTCAAGAAGAATGCTAATAGGAGGAGCGAGCAGAGATGATTCTTTCAGTCTGCAGTTTCTGCTTTCACTGTCCATTCGCAGGCTGGGAAGAGGATCTGCAAATTAAACTGCAGCAATAAAATATTGGGTCTCCGCCTCCAGTGTGAACACCCATGCTGCCCGATTCCAGTATATAAAAAAAAAAAGGCCTCTGACCCTTTCGTGCTGGTGTGGTGCGATTTGAACCATACAAAAAGAATGGCTCAAATTGCACTGCAAAGAATCGCATGTGATTTGAACAGGAATTCGGTGCAATTCCAGTCCGAATCCCATGCGGTTTCTGGCACCGCATCAGTGTGAACCAGGTCTTATATATTTTTAACCAGTTTTAGGGGGCGGCACAGTGGTGTAGTGGTTAGCACTCTCACCTAGCAGTAAGAAGGGTCGCTGGTTCAAATCCCAACCACAACCCTACCTGCCTGGAGTATGCATGTTCTCCCTGTGCCTGCGTGGGTTTCCTCCCACAATCCAAAGACATGCAGGTAGGTTAATTGGCTTCTGTCCAATAAAAATTGGCCCTAGTATATGAATGGGGACCTTGGATTGTGGGCTCCTTGAGGGTAGGGACCGATGTGAGTGTGCAATGTACAGAGATAGGGACAATTGTAGACACTCACTCAGGTTGGACTGGTGCTTTATTCAACCTTACTAACTATGAAACCACTTCCGCACCGCTGAACATCATATGACATCGAGGACTTGAAGTGGAGATATCTGAATAATGAGTGCTGGTCATAGAGGCTGTTCAGCTGCTTGATTGTTTTTACAGGCGGCGGGAGGGGGCATCTGGTGTTTCAGCGAGCCGGAGAATTCGAAGTTTGTGGCCATTTACCATTGAGCTGACCGAGGACCAGATAGTCCCTGACCATCTTTATGACCTTCGGAGGCCCAGCGCAACGTTATGATGTCACTTCTTCCATCGCCGGCAGACGTAAACAAAGCTGAGATCGTTTTTTCCTTCTATCTCAGGCTTTCCAGCCTAATGGGGAGATCTGGGGACTTATAGACCCCACATCTTGCTGTAAAGAAGACCTGTCATGCCATATTCCTATTACAAGGGTTTACATTCCTTGTAATGGGAATAAAAGTGATTAAAAAAAAATTAAAGGGAAAGTGTAAAAATAAAAAAAAATTAAAGTAAAATAAACAATAAAAAAAAAAAATAAAGGGAAAGTGTAAAAATAAAAAAAATTAAAGTCAAATAAACAATAAAAAAAAAAATTAATGCGTCACCCCCTCTTGCTTACACGCAGAAGCGAGCGCATACGTAAGTCGTGTACGCATATGTAAACAACATTCACACCACACATGTGAGGTATCTCCCCGAAGCGAGAGCGAGAGTAATAATTCTAGCACAAGACCTCCTTGGTAACTCCAAACTGGTAACCTGTAAAAAAATTTAAAGCGTAGCCTATGGAGAGTTTTAAATTTCGAAGTTTGGCGCCATTCCACGAGCGCGTGCAGTTTTAAAACATGACTTTAATATTATACAAAAAATTGGGCTAACTTTAGTGTTATGTTTTTTTTTTTTTTTTTTTTTAAATCGCGTTTGAAAAATGTAAACACGAATGCATAGACAGCAGCTGTGGTGCAAGATGACCTTGGCCTTCGATCATTGACAGTGGCTGAAGGCAGAGGTTACAGGGAATGCACAGAGCAAACAAAATATATTTCCAAGCACTCTTATCAGCTAGTAAAAAAACAAAAACAAAACAAAACAAAAAAAAAAAAAAAACACAATTCTAACAATTTGCAACAAAAGGTTGCTGCGTACACACGATCGGAATTCCGGCCAGAAAAAGACAGATGAGAGCTTTTCATCGGAAAATGCGACCGTGTGTAGGCTCCATCGGAATTTTGCTGGCCGAATTTCCGACAGCAAAAAATTAAGAGCATGTTCTCAATTTTGTCCGACGGAAAAGGTTTCTATCGGAAATTCCGATCGTCTGTAGCAATTCTGACGCGGAAGCAATTCGACGCATGCTCGGAAGCATTGAACTCGGCTCGTTGTAGTGTTGTACGTCACCGCGTTCTTGGCGGTTGGAATTTGGTGTGACCGTGGGTAGGCAAGACAGTCAGAATTCCGTCAGGAAAACCATCAGAGCTTTTTCAGACGAGAATTCCGATCGTGTGTACGCGGCATTAGTTGCACAACATTTGCAAAAAAAAAAGGTTGGTCTCTATCCCGAATTTTCAATCAGAATTGAAGCCTTATGAGGCCCTATCCTTTTTTCGGGTCAATTATAAGAAATCAGAGACGCTAAATATATCTATGCCAGCCTCTTTAACCGCTTTACCGACCGGCGCACGACGATATACGTCGGCAGAATGGCACGGGCAGGCAGGAGGGCGTATATATAAGTCCCTTTTAAATGCCTGCCGTGCCATCGGGAGCGAGCCGGGAGCGGCGCGCTCCCGCGCCGGTCGGGACCCCCGTGAGGCCGGTCGCGGGTGCCGTGGACTCGATCGCCACAGGGACACCCGCGATCGTCTCATGGGAAGGCTGAACGGGGAGATGCGGAAATAAACAGCATCTCCCCGTTCTGCCTAGCAACTAGTGACACCGATCTCTGCTCCCTGTGATTGGAGCAGAGATCAGCATTCACTAGCTGACAGCCACACCCCCCACAGTAAGAAACACACCCCTAGGCATACTTAACCCTTACACTGCCACCTAGTGGTTAACCCCTTCACTGCCAGTGTCATTTATACAGGAATCAATGCATTTAAATAGCACTGATTGCTTTATAAATGACAATGGTCCCAAAAATGTGTCAAAAATGTCCGATGTGTCCGCAATAATGTCGCAGTCACAATAAAAATCGCTAGTAAAAAAATAAATATTAATAAAAATGCTATAAAACTATCCCCTATTTTGTAAACGCTATAACTTTTGCGCAAACCAATCAATAATCGCTAATTGCGATTTTTTTTTTACCAAAAATATGTAGGAGAATACGTATCGGCCTAAACTGAGGAAAAAATATGTTTTTTTATATATTTTTTGGGGATATTTATTATAGCGAAAAGCAAAAAATATAGAATTTTTTTTCAAAATTGTCGCCCTATTTTTGTCTATAGCGCAAAAAATAAAAACCGCAGGGGCGATCAAATACCACCAAAAGAAAGCTCTATTTGTGGGGAAAAAAAGGACGCCAATTTTGTTTGGGAGCCACGTCACACGACCGCGCAATTGTCAGTTAAAGCGACGCAGTGCCGAATCGCAAAAAGGGGCCTGGTCCTTTGGCTGCCAATTGGTCCGGGGCTGAAAGTGGTTAACCACTCTACTTGGGTTAATTTCCCCTTCAAATGGGCCGCCTCGCACATAAAGTAGCTGGGCATCCTTTTACCCAGTAGGGTGAAAGCTATTTTTTCACTTAACTTCCTTCGTCTTTTGGCAGCTATCAAAAAGGACTTGGCAACATGGCTTGTTCTCTTGGTTTGGACAGTGTAGTATAGTAAAAATAATATAATAATATAATGCCCATCTGCTTTACCACTTCCAGGCCTTCCCATACGTGTCCCGAGCTTCTTCCTTAGGGCGGTGAACCAGGCTCTTGTCACTTTCCTATTGGGTCTGAAACCCCCTCGCCTGGCACAGTCAATTTTGTGACTACCAAAACTGCTGTGTGGTATGGCTCTGCTGGACGCTAACTTCTATCACATGTCATGCCGTCTTGACGCATGTTCTGGATTGGTGCCACCATGGTCCTCTTAAACAGTGGGTGCCGGTGGAACAGATCCTGGCAGGGATTCCGCTGGAATCGGTGCCGTGGTGCCGTGCTTTTTAACCCCAGACTTCATGACGCTAGATTCCAGGATATGAAATCGGCTGGCTGAATCCAGCCCGACATTTCATTATAAATGGACAATGGATCATAGATGATCTGACTTTTACGGGACTATCAAAATAGCAAAAATTACAGTTGGCCCACTTCATTGGCTCTCTACCTTCCCCGGAAGACCTTTCGGAGACGCCTCACTACATTCGAACTGTTGTGTCTAGAACAATCTCCATTAAGCCATGGGGTTTCTCAGAACTATCAATTGCTGATATATCCGTCGCTGGACTTCAGATCTCCTCATATCACCAGGTGGGAACGAGAGTTAGGGCTACAATCTACGGACAAACAAGTGGAAAAAATTATTTTGTTTTCTTACAAAACTTGGGGGGGGGGGGGGGCATTACAATTTTCTATTATGGTTTCATTACACAGTTTTCCAATACATCCCACTCATTCAATGGGCTTATAGCAGTGTTTCTCAAACTTTTTTGTCTTGCAGCGCCCAAAAAGATCTAGAAATGTTTGTGGCTCACCTGAAAAGATTTAACACTGTAGTGCAGACAAAAGGGGACAGGCGCCTCCAAGTCTCTTAATAAATGTGAGATAGGACACAAATACGTGGGGGCTCTGATGAGGACACAAGTATGTGGGGGGGGGGGCTCTGATGAGGACACAAATATGTGGGGGGGGGGGCTCTGATGAGGACACAAGTATGTGGGGGCTCTGATGGAGACACAAATATGTGGGGGGCTCTGACGAGGACACAAATATGTGGGGGCTCTGATGGAGACACAAATATGTGGGGGCTCTGATGAGGACACAAATATGTGGGGGCTCTGATGGAGACACAAATATGTGGGGGCTCTGATGAGGACACAAATATGTGGGGGCTCTGATGAGGACACAAATATGTGGGGGGGGGGGCTCTGATGAGGACACAAGTATGTGGGGGCTCTGATGGAGACACAAATATGTGGGGGGGCTCTGATGAGGACACAAATATGTGGGGGCTCTGATGAGGACACAAATATGTGGGGGCTCTGATGAGGACACAAATATGTGGGGGCTCTGATGAGGACACAAATATGTTGGGGCTCTGATGGAGACACAAATATGTGGGGGCTCTGATGGAGACACAAATATGTGGGGGCTCTGATGAGGACACAAATATGTTGGGGCTCTGATGGAGACACAAATATGTGGGGGCTCTGATGAGGACACAAGTATGTGGGGGCTCTGATGAGGACACAAGTATGTGGGGGCTCTGATGAGGACACAAATATGTGGGGGCTCTGATGAGGACACAAATATGTGGGGGCTCTGATGAGGACACAAATATGTGGGGGCTCTGATGAGGACACAAATATGTGGGGGCTCTGATGAGGACACAAATATGTGGGGGGGGGGGGGGGGCTCTGATGAGGACACAAGTATGTGGGGGCTCTGATGGAGACACAAATATGTGGGGGGCTCTGATGAGGACACAAATATGTTGGGGCTCTGATGGAGACACAAATATGTGGGGGGCTCTGATGAGGACACAAATATGTGGGGGCTCTGATGAGGACACAAATATGTTGGGGCTCTGATGAGGACACAAATATGTGGGGGCTCTGATGAGGACACAAATATGTGGGGGCTCTGATGGAGACACAAATATGTGGGGGCTCTGATGGAGACACAAATATGTGGGGGCTCTGATGAGGACACAAATATGTGGGGGGGGGGGGCTCTGATGAGGACACAAGTATGTGGGGGCTCTGATGGAGACACAAATATGTGGGGGCTCTGATGAGGACACAAATATGTGGGGGCTCTGATGAGGACACAAATATGTGGGGGCTCTGATGAGGACACAAATATGTGGGGGGGGGGCTCTGATGAGGACACAAGTATGTGGGGGCTCTGATGAGGACACAAATATGTGGGGGGGGGCTCTGATGAGGACACAAGTATGTGGGGGCTCTGATGGAGACACAAATATGTGGGGGGCTCTGATGAGGACACAAATATGTGGGGGGCTCTGATGAGGACACAAATATGTGGGGGCTCTGATGAGGACACAAATATGTTGGGGCTCTGATGAGGACACAAATATGTTGGGGCTCTGATGGAGACACAAATATGTGGGGGCTCTGATGAGGACACAAGTATGTGGGGGCTCTGATGGAGACACAAATATGTGGGGGCTCTGATGAGGACACAAGTATGTGGGGGCTCTGATGGAGACACAAATATGTGGGGGCTCTGATGAGGACACAAATATGTGGGGGCTCTGATGAGGACACAAATATGTGGGGGCTCTGATGAGGACACAAATATGTGGGGGGGCTCTGATGAGGACACAAGTATGTGGGGGCTCTGATGGAGACACAAATATGTGGGGGCTCTGATGAGGACACAAATATGTGGGGGCTCTGATGAGGACACAAATATGTTGGGGCTCTGATGGAGACACAAATATGTGGGGGCTCTGATGAGGACACAAGTATGTGGGGGCTCTGATGAGGACACAAATATGTGGGGGTGCTCTGATGGGGACACAAATATGTGGGGGGGGGGGGGGGGGGGGGGGGGGGGGGGCTCTGATGAGGACACAAATATGTGGGGGGCTCTGATGGAGACACAAATATGTGGGGGGCTCTAAAGAGGACACAAATATGTGGAGGGCTCTGATGAGGACACAAATATGTGGAGGGCTCTGATGAGGACACAAATATGTGGAGGGCTCTGATGAGGACACAAATATGTGGGGGGTCTGATGGGGACACAAATATGTGGGGGGCTCTGATGAGGACACAAATATGTGGGGGGCTCTGATGAGGACACAAATATGTGGGGGGTCTGATGAGGACACAAATATGTGGGGGGCTCTGATGAGGACACAAATATGTGGGGGCTCTCATGAGGACACAAATATGTGGAGGGCTCTGATGAGGACACAAATATGTGGGGGCTCTGATGAGGACACAAATATGTGGGGGCTCTGATGGGAACACAAATATGTGGAGGGCTCTGATGAGGACACAAATATGTGGAGGGCTCTGATGAGGACACAAATATGTGGGGGGCTCTGATGAGGACACAAATATGTGGGGGGCTCTGATGAGGACACAAATATGTGGGGGGTCTGATGAGGACACAAATATGTGGGGGGCTCTGATGAGGACACAAATATGTGGGGGGCTCTGATGAGGACACAAATATGTGGAGGGCTCTGATGAGGACACAAATATGTGGGGGCTCTGATGAGGACACAAATATGTGGAGGGCTCTGATGAGGACACAAATATGTGGGGGGCTCTGATGAGGACACAAATATGTGGGGGCTCTGATGAGGACATAATTATGCAGGGGGGTCTGATGAGGACCAAATGAATGGAGAATTGGAGATGTGTGTGACGGTAACACAGATGTAAGGCTCTGTGCACACTGGAAGTTCAGCCCCCGTGCATGAGGTTACCGCTTTTAGGTGCGGGTGGAGGATACAGGTGCGCCATCCAGCTCCATGTCCCCGCGTGCTCGCGCACCAAAGAAAACGCACACGTAAGTCGCAACCCGCAAAAGTAGACAGTGTTCAAACCACACATGTAAAGGTATCGCTGCGAATATTAGACCGAGAGAAATAATTCTAGTGCAGGACCTCCTCTGTAACTCTAAACCTGTAAAGGCGTTTAAAACATCGCCTATGGAGATTTCTAAGTACTGTAGTGTAGTTTGTCGCCATTCCAGTTTGTCGCCATTCCACGAGTGACATGTTAGGTAACATCATCTTTTACTTTATACAAAAATAAATGTGGTATATGTTGTGCTTTGCTTTTTTTAACCTCTTGCTTACTGGGCATTTACCCCCCCCCCCCCCGTTTGCCCAGACCAATTTTTAGCTTTCAGCGCTGTCATACTTTGAATGACAATTGCGTGGTCATACTGTACCCAAACAACATTTTTTATAATTTTTTTTCACACAAATGGAGCTTTCTTTTAGTGGTATTTAATCACCACTTGGGTTTTTATTTTTTGCTAAACAAACAAAAAAAGACAGAAATTAAAAAAAAAAAAAAAAAAAAACATGTTTCATAGTTTCTTCTAAAATTTTGCAAACGGGTAATTTTTTTACTTCATTGATATCCGCTGATGAGGCTGCACTGATGGGCTGCACTGATAGGCACAGATAAGACGGCACTGATGGGCCCTGATAGATGTAACTGATGGGCACTGGTAGATGTAACTGATGGGCACTGGTAGATGTAACTGATGGGCACTGGTAGATGTAACTGATGGGCACTGGTAGGTGGTATTGATAGGCAGCACTGGTGATGAGGCACTTTGGTGACTTTTATAGGTGGCACTGTGGGCACTGATAGGTGACACTGTGGGCACTGATGGGCTGCACTGATAGGCACAGATAAGGCGAAACTGATAGGCGCTGATAAGACGGCACTGATGGGTGGCACTGATAGATGTAACTGATGGGCACTGGTAGGTGGCACTGGTAGGAGGTATTGATAGGCAGCACTGGTGATGTGGCACTTTGGTGGTGACTTTTATAGGCGGCACTGTGGGCACTGATAGGCGACATTGTGGGCACTGATAGGCGACATTGTGGGCACTGATAGGCGACACTGTGGGCACTGAAAGGTAACACTCTGGGCACTGATGGGTGGTACTGTGGGCACTGGTAGGTGGCACAGAAGCCTCTGCAGAGGCTCTCCACAATCGGGCCTGATGTCCCTCTCACAGCCGCCGATTATCAGCTTTTTTTTTTCTCCTCACGCTACCAGCGGGAGGAGAAAAAATAGCCGATTACCGGCTCTGTTTACATCACATGATCAGCTGTCATTGGCTGACAGCTGATCACGTGGTAAGGGGTCGGTGATCGATCCCTTACTCCGATCTGTGATCAGCCGAGTCTCATAGACTCACTGATCACAGAACGCGCCGCTCGAGCAATTTAAGTCCGCGCTGCAGCCGTCATTCGGCTATAGCGAGGATTGGAAGGTGGTTAATTAATTGAAATTTATTTTTTTCCCAAAGAATTGTGTTTATAAAACCTCTGCGCGACTACTGTGCGACATAAAAAATGTAAACAACCGCCATTTTATTCCCTAGGGTCTCTGCTAAAAATATATATATATATAATGTGTTTGGGGGTTATAAGTAATTTTCTCACAAAAAATACTGGATTTAAACTTGTTAACAAAAAGTGACAGAAAAAAAGGCCGGTCCTAAAAAAAAACCTGAAATAAAAAAAGTATGCATTCAAGAGACAGGATTGGCTCCCGAATGGCTGGCAGCCTCTGCTCTACCACCTTCTCAAAGGGGATCCACCGCAGATCACTTTTCAGAGTGCCGCCCATTATAAAGATCCCTTTCTGATGTCGTTTCAGGAAAGCGACAGACGTATTGCTCAGTATTTATACTCAGAAGATCAGTAGATGAAAGGTTAGGAGGTACAAGTCCTTACCTGGTCACCTGTAGAGGTGGATAAGACGAGGATTCCTGAGCCTCACGAGCGACGTGGCGCCTCCAACAGAAGAAGTCTTGGTGCTGCGTTTCAGGAGAGAGAACACAAGCAACCTGCCCAGCAGTGAGGGGAGGGGAAGGGGCCAGACTGTATATTCGTCCCGAGTTCCGGTCATTATGTGCATGGAGATTACATTGGGCGCTTGTGTGGATTTCCTCCCAGAGCTGTGCTGAAATCATAATTGGCTGCTTTCCAAGTAGATTGTACACTTCCTGAGTGGACTGATGTGAATGTATATACACCATATATAGTGTATGGCAGCCCAGTCTAATGCCGCGTACACACGGTCGGAATTTCCGATGGAAACAGTCCGATGGGAGCTTTTCATCGGATTTTCCGACCGTGTGTATGCCCATCGGTCTTTTTCTGTCGGAATTTCCGACGGACTTTGGATTGAGAACCTGTTCTTAATTTTTCAGACGGAAAACCTTTCTATCGGACTTTCCGATCGTGTGTATGCAATTCCGACACGCAAAATTCCGACGCATGCTCGGAAACAATTCGACGCATGCTCGGAAGCATTAAACTTCCCTTTTATAGTGCAGTCGAACGTTTTTTAAGGCGCGGTGTTATTGACCGTCGGAATTTGGTGCGACCGTGTGTAGGCAAGACAGTTTAAGCGAAATTCCGTCGGAATTCCGACGGGAAAACCATCAGAGCTTTTTCCGACGAGAATTTCCGACCGTGTGTATGCGACATTAGTCCGTTGGGTTCAATATTGAGTTGGCCCACTCTTTGCAGCTATAACAGCTTCATCTCTTCTGGGAAGGCTGTCCACAAGGTTTAGGAGGGTGTCTATGGGAATGTTTGACCATTCTTCCAAAAGAGCATTTGTGAGGTCGGGCACTGATGTTGGACGAGAAGGCCTGGCTCGTAGTCTCCGCTAGCCTTACCTAGGGCGTTCGCCGCACGCAGTCGCACCTAGCCCAGTACGCTCGCCGCGTGTAACCCAGTGCACTGTGCATTTACCGCATTGGGTTAGGTGCGGCGAGCGCACTGTGCTAAGTGCAGCGAACACACTGGGCTAGGTGCAACTGCACATGGCGAGCGCACTGGGCTAGGAGCGACTGCGCGGCGAGCGCACTGGGCTAGGTGTGACTAGCGCACTGGGCTAGGAGCGACTGCGCGGCGAGCGCACTGGGCTAGGTGTGACTAGCGCACTGGGCTAGGTGCGACTGCGTGTGGCGAACACACTGGGCTAGGTGCAACTGTGCGCCGTGAACTGGGTTAGGCGCAGCAAGTGCACTGTGCTATGCGCTGCAAGCACACTGGGCTAGGTGCGACTGCGTGCGGCAGGAGCACTGGGCTAGGTGCGACTGCGCTCGGTGAATGCACTGGGCTAGTTGCAATTGCGCGCGGTGAACGCACTGGGCTAGGTGCGACTGCGCGTGGTGAACGCACTGGGTTAGCCGCGGCGATTGCACTGTGCATTCACCGCACTGGGTTAGGCACAGCGAGCGCATTGGGCTAGGTGCAACTGCGCGTGGCGAGAGCATGGCCGCGGTGCAACTGCATGCGTCGAGCGCACTGAGCTAGGTGCGACTGCGCGCGTACGCACTGTGCTAGGCGCGGCGAACGAACTGGGTTAGGCGTAGTGATCGCACTGTGCGTTCGCCGCGGCGAGCACACTGGCTAGGTGTGGCGAGCCTAACCCAGTGTGCACTGGGCTAGGTGTGACTGTGCGCAGCGAGCGCACTGGGTTAGGCTCGGCAAACGCCCTGTACGTTCGCCGGACTGGGTTGGGCATGGCGAGTGCACTGTTCGTTCGCCGCACTCCGTTCCCCGCAGCAAGTGCACTGGGCTAGGCGTGACTGCGTGCGCTGAGTGCACTGGGTTAGGCGCGGCAAGCATATTTTTTATGTAAACAATTAGGTATCATGCGGATATCAAAGTGAGAGCAATAATTCTACGTCCATTTATTTAAATTGGACTCTAAACTGATAAGCTGTAAAGGTATTTAAGCGCCACCTATTGATAATTTGAAGTACTGTAATTTTTCATTATTTGCAGGAGCATGCAGTTTTGAGGCTTGACATTACCATAAAGTGAAAACAAGGTCAGAAATGATTTATCATTTCACAATAATGTGCAAATAAAGTGCAACAGACAAATCCTAAAGTGCAACAAACTGCGATAGTAAAGTGCTGTCATTAATAAATAAATTGCCGATCCCCTCCAATATCCTCTAAGGCCGGGTTCACACTTGTGAGGGTCCTGTGTGCGCATTTGTGGGGGCACGCCAACCCTATTACTTGAAAAGGCTGCTGTACCTGCGGAAAATGCGGGGGAAAAAGTCCCTGACCCTTGCACCATGTGGTTTCGCACACCCAAAATCACACACCGCATTTTCAGATGCATGGAGGATGCAATTAGGAATTAATGGCACATCTGGCAAAGAACTCAATTTATGGTAAATTGATTTGGTAGCATTTGTTATTCATTTTTTGATAAGGGCAGTGCACATACATATACCCTGTTTTCCCGAAAATAAGCCCTATCCTGAAAATAAGACCAGGCCTGATATTCGGGGAGGGCTGCAATATAAACCATATTCTGAAAATAAGCCCTAATAAGGTCTATGTAAAAATATATAATCCATTTAGTAAAAAGGTTATATAATGTGTAGCGTGTCTCCTTTTGTAACTTTTTGTCGAAAATACCTTATTTACAGCCCTGCTGGGCACTCACATGACCCACTGGAGATCATCTCTCCTCCTGGCTGATGTCAGAAGCCCCTTCCTCTGCAGCGCTCAGGGCGGGGATGACATCAGCAGGCATCTCGGCCCCTCCCTTTGCAGTGCTCGGGGCGGGGCTGACATCAGCAGGCATCTCGGTCCCTCCCTCTGCAGTGCTCGGGGCGGGGCTGACATCAGCAGGCATCTCGGCCCCTCCCTCTGCAGTGCTCGATGTGGGGCTGACGTCAGCAGGCATCTCGGTCCCTCCCTCTGCAGTGCTCGGGGCGGGGCTGACATCAGCAGGCATCTCGGTCCCTCCCTCTGCAGTGCTCGGGGCGGGGCTGACATCAGCAGACATCTCGGCCCCTCCCTCTGCAGCGTTTGGGGCAGGGAAGAAGAGCTACAATGGATCACGTGAGCGCCCAGCAGAGCTATAAATAAGGTATTTTCAACAATAAATTTACAAAGGGAGGCTTATTGGACCTTATATAATCTTTTTACAAAACGGATTACAGTGGAACCTCGGATTGCAAGTAATGCGGTTAACGAGTGTTTAGCAATACGAGCAATATTTTTTTTAAAATCCTGACTCGGTTTGCAAGTGTTGTCTTGGAAAACGAGCAGGATTCAAGCCTCTGCGGTGTGCAGTACCGCATTTGGCCAGAGGTGCGGGGGCGCCGGAGCTGATCGGAGCCGTTGGGAAACACTCAGAAATACCCCGTATACCCCATTTTTTTGAAGCCTTTCCGGGGGTTTCCAAGGGCAGCCGAACGATCTCTGAGTATTTCCGAGTCTCTCCGGCACCCCCCCCCCGCCGCTGGCCACATGCGGTATTGCATGCCATAGAAGTCAATGTGGAACAAACTATTTTCGTTTCCATTGACTTCTATGGGGAAACTCGCTTTGATATGCGAGTGCTTTGGATTACAAGCATTCTCCTGGAATGGATTATGCTCGTAATCCAATGTTCCACTGTACATACACAGTGGGAGAGGGGGAGAGAAGACAGGGGACATAGATAAGACCTTGACCGAAAATAAGCCCTAGTATGTTTTTTGTTGCAGAAATTAATATAAGACCCGTTCTTATTTTCGGGGAAACACGGTACATACACACACATACACACACTCAAAAACACATACATACATTTTAACCCAGCACATAGGGAAACAGTGTGAGATCAGGCAGCAGCAAAGCAGCAACTATTACAGTTTAACAGCTACCCGACCGGCGCATGGCGATGTACGTCGGCAAAATGGCAAAGACAGGCATAAGGGCCTATATATAAGTCCCTTTTAAAATGCCGCTGTGCCATCAGGAGTGTGCCAGTCGGGACCCCCGTGAGGCCGGTCGCGGGTCCCGCGGACTCGATCGCCGCGGGGACACCCGCGATCGTCTCACAGGAAGGCTGAACGGGGAGATGCGGAAATAAACAGCATCTGCCCGTTCTGCCTAGGAACTAGTGACGCAGATCTCTGCTCCCTGTGATTGGAGCAGAGATCAGCATTCACTAGCTGACAGCCACGCCCCCCCCACAGTAAGAAACACACCCCTAGGCATACTTAACCCCTACACTGCCACCTAGTGGTTAACCCCTTCACTGCCAGTGTCATTTATACAGGAATCAATGCATTTAAATAGCATTGATTGCTGTATAAATGACAATGGTCCCAAAAATGTGTCAAAAATGTCCGATGTGTCCGTCATAATGACGCAGTCACAATAAAAAATCGCTGATCTCCGTCATTACTAATAAAAAAAAATTATTAATAAAAATGCTATAAAACTATCCCCTATCTTGTAAACGCTATAACTTCTGCACAAACCGATCAATAATCGCTTATTGCAATATTTTTTACCAAAAATATGTAGAAGAATACGTATCGGCCTAAACTGAGGAAAAAAAAAGTTTTTTTATATATTTTTGGGGGATATTTATTATAGCAAAAAATAAAAAAGAATGCGTTTTTTTCAAAATTTTCGCTCTTTTTTGTTTATAGCGCAAAAAATAAAAACGGCAGGGGCGATCAAATACCACCAAAAGAAAGCTCTATTTGTGGGAAAAAAGGACGTCAATTTTGTTTGGGAGCCACGTCGCACGACCACGCAATTGTCAGTTAAAGCGACGCAGTGCCGAATCGCAAAAAGGGGCCTGGTCCTTTGGCTGCAAATTGGTCCGGTCTGAAAGTGGTTAAGGGGCCAATTTATAATAAAAAAAAAATGTTTTATGAATGTCATAAGCATACACCCACCCATCACAGATAATCACTGTAAATTTGCCTAATATGTTTATTTACGATGATCGCCGTCTCTATCTCGTTGCCAGAATGTGGTATTTTCCTGACATACATCAATACAAAAAATACCACATTATGGCCACTAGATGGAGCTGACATTCAAGGAAATAAAATGTATTAAGCCCCGTTCACAGTGCCATGACTTTGAATCTGACATGCCGGCTCAGTAACAGTAGGACTTCCTGGCGTGTGGGATGATGTCAGCATGTCCCCACCCACTCCACTTCATCATAAGGGACTTCATCAGGAGACGAAAAAATGTTTTTTTCACTTTACTTGCACTATTGTGCACTGATTATTATTCACCTATTTTTTGCTTTATGTTCACAGTGCCGTCCGTGACTTTGAATCTGACATGCCGGCACAACTTCATAGCGGCTTGCAAATTACTTCTTTAAAAGAGAGGTATAGGTTTATTTTTTATTTGTGATTCATACTTGCCTAGATGGATGCAGCATCAGACCGATGCTGCATCTGTCCCCCGCCGTCTCTGCACTGAGAACTGAGCCACCGAACACCGCCGTTGGCTCGGTTCTCACAGACCCCCAAGAGGAGAGCTGCTGACTGTCAGTCAGTATCTCTCCTCTCTGCTCCTCCACGCTCATTGGAGCGCTGAGCTGTGGAGTGGCGGGGAGCAGCTCGCTGAGACTGCCATCAATCAAGGCAGTTGCCTTGACTGATGGCAGTGACGTCAATGGAGATCGGACATCAGACCGCTCTCCTCTGAAAATGGGTCACAGGAGTGCAAAACGAATTACACTCCTGTGACCCAGAGGAGAAGTACAGCCTAAAAACCTCAGGCTGGACTTTTATAACAGAAGTCAATGCAAGTCGTATGGAAGTCGGACCAAAAATAGTGCAGGAACCTTTTTCTAAGTTGGAGAACCTCAAGCCACTCCTATTAGAACGGTTCCATTGCCACGAATGGGGTGCGACTTGTCATGTGACTTTGAACTCTGAAGTCACGTTACAAGTCGCGGCAATGTTAACCGGTGCTCAGGCAAATTTCAGTGCCTATTCGTGGTGGCTAGGCGAATGTATGACATTAATCCAGCAATTTTTTTTAAATATATGACCAGTATATGACCTCTGACACCTTACTTGAAGTTGAATATTCACATTCTAACATAAGCTTATGTCTGGTTCTGTTTAAAACTAAACTCCTAGCCAAACTGAGATTTTGGGAGAGTTGGGAATTTTATCAATGTGTCTGTGTTGGGCTGATTTCCCTCACTTCCAGCGTGGTCACTGGGACAGGAAGTAATGCCGCGTACACACGGTCGGAATTTCCAATGGAAACAGTCCGATGGGAGCTTTTCATCCGACTTTTCGACCGTGTGTACCCCCATCGGTCTTTTTCGGTCGGAATTTCCGACGGACTTTGGATTGAGAACCTGTTCTTATTTTTTCCGACGGAAAACCTTTCTATCGGATTTTCCGACCGTGTGTATGCAATTCCGACACGCAAAATTCTGACGCATGCTCGGAAAAAATTTGACGCATGCTCGGAAACATTAAACTTCCCTTTTATAGTGCCGTCGAATGTTTAAGGCGCAGTGTTATTGACAGTCGGAATTTGGTGTGACCGTGTGTAGGCAAGACAGTTTGAGCAAAATTCCGTCGGAATTCCGACGGGAAAACCATCAGAGCTTTTTCCGACGAGAATTCCGACCGTGTGTACGCGGCATAAGAGTAAATTCCCCCAATAGGGACACAAATATTTATAATCTGAATGTGGCTCTAACCCTTCCCTACTCGCCTCCACACTAAATATGATTTTTTTGAGTTCCACTTCATAATTTCCTTGAAACAAAACAAAATATGTACAATCACATAATACCAAAGTAGGAAAAAAAAAAACTTAGTTTAAATCCTCCAAAAGTCCACCCCACATGACAGGAATAGGTACCCATTTCTTTAAAGGAGGTGGGGGTATCCATTTCTCTAGTTTAGTTTGTTGAGCATAGATCGTTCTTCTGTTCCCGGCATGGATCCCTTCTCATTGTTGATGCAAAATAATTCTATACTGGTGGTCTACATCTCCCACCCCCCAACCTCTACTCAGATGTAGATCTTCAATGAGCCCATGAATATGGGTGGATGTGGAATAGTTTTGGATGGGTTGTGAACGCCCAGCCTTTATTAAGGAAGATCCTCAGGGTTCCCATGGATAGATGTGGATGGGTTGCCAACATCCAACCTCTATGATACTCCAAGGCAGGGGTCTCCAAACTACGGCCCTCCAGTTGTTCAGGAACTACAATTCCCATCATGCCTAGTCATGTCTGTGAATGTCAGAGTTTTACAATGCATCATGGGACGTGTAGTTCCACAACAGCTGGAGGGCCGAAGTTTGGAGATCCCTGCTCCAAGGAATATCTTCACGGGTCCCATGGGTAGATGTGGATGGGTTGCGAAAATCCAACCTCCTGGATACTCAGAGGAAGATCTTCAGGGATACTCTGGGTGGCTGTGGAATCATTGTGGATGGGTTGTGAAAAGCCTTCCTCCATAATCCCCAGAGGAAGATCTTCTCTATTTACTTTGCAACACATCTGAAAATATGAAAGACAGGTCAGATGATTGAGCAAGACAGGATAGTTGTTAGGAGAAAGACCTGGGGCACCTTTTAGACACCATAAAGGATGGTAATGCAGTGAACAGTGGGTGTGGCCAAATTATGTTAGCAGTGGGAGGGGCTTAAAGTATTATTCAGCCCTTGGCATTTTATGAATTGCTGTGCCACAAGCAAATCTCACCCACACATGAGCCTACCCTAAAGAGGAAATTCATTAAAATAGTCAGGTACTGCTTAGCAACCAGAAACTGTTGAGACAATGAAGACTTTGGTCAGAAGTATGCAATGTACAATATAGTGCAATATAGTGCAATCAGTGCTGGGTTTAGGAGTACATAACACAGAATGCAGGGGGAAAGGAATATCCAATGGTATGGTATGGACCTCCTTATCTCACCGTAACTGCACCCCAGATTTGAAACTCAGTACACATCATCTAAACTCTCGAGGGGGCACAGAGATCAATTAAAACCTGCTAGAGGTTTCAAACCTTCCTCGCCATTTCTAAAACGAGGTTTAGCTTTAGACAGACTTACAGTAGCTCACAAAAGTAAGTACACCCCTCACATTTTTATAAATATTTTCATGTGACAACACTGAAGAAATGACACTTGTCTACAATGTAAAGTAGTGAGTGTACAGCTTGTATAACAGTGTAAATTTGCTGTCCCCTCAAAATAACTCAACACACAGCCATTAATGTCTAAACCGCTGGCAACAAAAGTCAGTACACCCCTAAGTGAAAATGTCCAAATTGGGCCCAATTAGCCATTTTTCCTCCCCGGTGTCATGTGACTCGTCAATGTTACAAGGTCTCAGGTGTGAATGGGGAGCATGTGTGTTCAATTTGGTGTTATCGCTCTCACTCTCTCATACTGGTCACTGGAAGTTCAACATGGCACCTCATGGCAAAGAATTCTCTGAGGATCTGAAAAGAAGAATTGTTGCTCTAAATAAAGATGGCCTAGGCCAGTGATGGCGAACCTTGGCACCCCAGATGTTTTGGAACTACATTTCCCATGATGCTCAACTACACTGCAGAGTGCATTAGCATAATGGGAAATGTAGTTCCAAACATCTGGGGTGCCAAGGTTCGCCATCACTGGTCTAGGCTATAAGAAGATTAGCAAGACCCTGAAACTGAGCTGCAGCACAGTGGCCAAGACCATACAGCAGTATAACAGGACAGGTTCCACTCAGAACAGGCCTCGCCATGGTCGACCAAAGAAGTTGAGTGCACGTGCTCAGCGTCATATCCAGAGGTTGTCTTTGGGAAATAGACGTATGAGAGCTGCCAGCATTGCTGCAGAGGTTGAAGGGGTGGGGGGTCAGCCATTCAGTGCTCAGACCATACGCCGCACACTGCATCAAATAGGTCTGCATGGCTGTCGTCCCAGAAGGAAGCCTCTTCTAAAGGTGATGGACAAGAAAACCCGCAAACAGTTTGCTGAAGACAAGCAGACTAAGGACATGGATTACTGGAACCATGTCCTGTGGTCTAATAAGACCAAGATAAACGTATTTGGTTCAGATGGTGTCAAGCGTGTGTGGGGGCAACCAGGTGAGGAGGACAAAGACAAGTGTGTCTTGTCTACAGTCAAGCATGGTGGTGGGAGTGTCATGGTGGGGGGAGGGTCATGGTCTGGGGCTGCATGAGTGCTGCCGGCACTGGGGAGCTACAGTTCATTGAGGGAACCATGAATGCCAACATGTACTATGACATACTGACGCAGAGTATGATCCCCTCCCTTTGGAGACTGGGCCGCAGGGCAGTATTCCAACATGATAACGACCCCAAACACACCTCCAAGACGACCACTGCCTTGCTAAATAAGCTGAGGGTAAAGGTGATAGACTGGCCAAGCATGTCTCCAGACCTAAACCTTATTGAGCATCTGTGGGACATCCTAAAACAGAAGGTGAAGGAGCGCAAGGTCTCCAACATCCACCAGCTCCGTGATGTCGTCATGGAGGAGGGGAAGAGGACTTCAGTGGTGACCTGTGAAGCTCTGGTGACCTCCATGACCAAGAGGGTTTAGGCAGTGCTGGAAAATAATGGTGGCCACACAAAATATTGACACTTTGGGCCAATTTGGACATTTTCACTTAGGGGTGTACTGACTTTTGTTGCCAGCGGTTTAGACATTAATGGCTGTGTGTTGAGTTATTTTGAGGGGACAGCAAATTTACACTGTTATACAAGCTGTACACTCACTACTTTACATTGTAGACAAGTGTCATTTCTTCAGTGTTGTCACATGAAAAGGTAGAAAAAAAATATTTACAAAAATGTACTGTATATTAATTAAATATATAAAACATCAGAGTAAAATTTACAGACAAAATACATAATTGGTCCAATGCCAGATTCATTTTTGCATGCTAGCTTAAAAGGTATTGCTGGTATAGATAATAACCGTCCGCACTTCAGTGATATCATTTAGAGAAATAGTATGCAAATATTACTCACCTGATACAGAATACAAGTACCCATTCCAAGGAATACTCTAATGAGAAGTACTGAGAATGTTCGGAAATTTGAATCAGAATCTGTCAGAGAATAAGTTCATATTAACCATTTTGTGAATTATTATTCTATAGCCCAGATAATGTAATGTATAGAAACATATACAAAGGGCAATGTGCCAGCTCTTTCAATGAACATGTATAGTTCAGAAAGCAGAATCAAACAAACCAGGAATAGTCTTTATATATTTCCTGGGAGATATTGTGGATAGATATTACTGGCCCATCTGAAGTAATCCAAACCACATTGTCAGTGTCCATTAAGTAGTTGTCCATCACTTTTTCAGTCACCCTTTCCCCTTATAGACACAGGGTTACTTAGACATAAGAGGAGAGCTGAAACAAGGGTTTCCCAACCTCTCCAAGGAATTATGGGTTCCATGGAACCCCCACCCAAAGTGACTCCTGTCACAATAAGATATCCCAGGATGCACTGGGAAACCTACAAGTGAACCAGGAAGATATAATCTGCAGTCACTTCCGGTCCATGTATATATATTCTGGAGGTGTCTGGTGTGCAGTGTGGAGTAGCAGGAAGGCGAGTGTGGTCTGGACTGGAGCAACTAGCAGATGGCACACATTTTGCGCAATGTGGGAATGTTATAGTGGAAGGTGAGTGGGCACCAGAGAGAAAGGTCTGAGCGGCAGAGGATCAGCAGAGCTAGGGGACTGGAGCCAATGGTACTAGCAGATGTCACACATGGTGAGCGGGGACTGGCGAGGTGGAAGGATCAGCAAACCAGAGGATGGGTAGACCTGGGGTTTACAACTGAGCAAGGTAGCTGGGGGCTACTAGTGCACGGGGGGATCAGCAGAGCTTGGGGGTTTCTACTGCATAAGGGATCAGCAGAGCTGTGGGTACTACTGACTGGTGTATCTGCAGAGCTGGGGGTACTACTGACTGGGGTATCTTCAGATCAGGGGTATTACTGAGCTACCGGTACAATTGAGCAGGGGATCAGCAGTACTGGGGGGGGGGGGGTGACTACTGAGCGGGCCATTTGCTGGGTGGGGGTACTACTGAGTGGGACATTTTCTGAGTGGTGGTACTAATGAGCTGAGGATCTGTTGAATGATGGTACTAATGACCTAGGGGTCTGCTGAGCAGGGGTATTACTGAGCTAGGAGTACTACTAAGCTGGGGATCTGCTGAGCAGGGGTATTACTGAGCTAGGAGTACTACTGAGCTGGGGATCTGCTGAGCAGGGGTATTACTGAGCTAGGAGTACTACTAAGCTGGGGATCTGCTGAGCAGGGGTATTACTGAGCTAGGAGTACTACTGAGCTGGGGATCTGCTGAGCCCTTAAAAAAAAAAAAAATTAACACATGCAGAGCAATTGCCAAGCTTCAAAAAAAAGCATCACAGAAGTGTCAAAAATGCAAGTTTAAGCAAAAGAAAGTGTAAACGAGCCCTTTATCTGCATAGGCCTTTTTTCTTTTTGGTAAAGGTGAACTAACCCTTTAAGAAAAAGACTATTATAGTAGACAGTCTGCTGATCTTCCATCCGAGATACCCCGGCTCCCTGCTGATTCTGCACCTGAAAGGTCTGGGGAGGTGACAGTTGTCCCCCCAATATCTGCACCCCAGACTGTCAGAACCAGCTTGGCATCTAATGCCCCGTACACAGGATCGGAAATTCGGCCAGCAAAAGACAGATGAGAGCTTTTGGTCGGAAAATGCGACCGTGTGCATGCTCCATTGGACTTTTGCTGGACGAATTCCAGCCAGCAAAAGACTGAGAGCAGATTCTCTATTTTTCGGCCAGAAAAAGCTCCGATCGGAAATTCCGATCGTCTGTAGCAATTCCGACACGCAAAATTCCTACGCATGCTGGGAAACAATTTGACGCATGCTCGGAAGCATTGAACTTAATTTTCTGGGCTCGTCGTAGTGTTGTACATCACCACGTTCTTGGCGGTCGAAAGTTCAGCAAACTTTTGTGTGACCGTGTGTATGCACGCCAAGCTTGAGCGGAATTCCGTGTGTACGTGGCATTAGGCAGAATGACATCAGAAATAATTTTCCCTGTAATAGAAGAAGAGGAAGATTGCCAGGTATGTGGATGTGAGTTGAATCCAGGCGGCGTCCATCATACCAGACAGTATATAGACAGGAGTCGTCCTTTGTGGTGTCCATTATGGTCCAGCACCCGCTGCTTGTGTTCAGGTGGGTTCGGAGTTCAGGGTTACTACGGACCGTCAGATTGTCGCAGTGGACTTCAGCTAGAATCCATACAGAATCAGTACAGGTCCGAACCAGCAACAGGACCCCGGACCTCTGAGGACACTTCATGTTACATTCACCGAAATCCAAACCTCGTCTCCCATACACGGATCCTGGTAATACTAATGAGATGTGCCAGACGAACACAAGACCTGGGAGGGAAAATATATCTTTGTATGTCAGAAGATTATTGCATTATTTTGGATGTTGAGAGTCCAGAGATATTGAAAGAAGAGAGATTTGTGTTTATATAAAAAAAAAAACCACAGAAACAAACCATATAGAACAGATAAAATAATAGGATAGTGGGGGCAGTGCCAGGGCAAGGCCACCTGGAGCCGAGGGTGAACATGCCAAACTGCGCACCCCTCCAAGATGTAGGAGCATTATGTGTCAGCAAAAATCCCCCGCACCACCCAAAAAAATAGAGCACTAATCTGCATGCTTGCCCTCAAGTATTAATCCCCCTCCTCTCAGTACAAACTCACCCGCTGCTGAAATCTCCCCTCCCAGCACAAATTTTTGCCCCCCCCCCATCCCCCCAGCACAAGTGACCCCCCCCAAAAAAAACTCCTATCCTCTACCCCTCAAATTTCTCCTCCGAGTACATATCCTCTCCCCCCCTAGGACAAATCCCCCCTCCTAATATAAATTGCCTCCAAACAAAACATTTCTCCTAGCACAATTCCCCTCGTCCCTCTACCATATCTCCTCTTCTAGCACAAACCCAGACGGGAAGAGGAGGAGATTCGGGGAAGCCACCGAAGCTGCCCGCTATCCTAAAAGGGGAAAGAGCGTGGCTGGCAGGCAGGCGTATGGGTTCGCCGATTGGTAGACTGACCAAGCGAGCACAGAGGGGGGGGTAAACAAACCACCCGACCCCAGCCCCTCCACCCCCCCCCCAGCACTCGCTTGGTCCGTAAGCCAATCGGCGAACCCGTCCACCCGCCTGCAAGCCCCCCACTTACCCCTTTTAGGTGGCGGGCAGCTTCGGCGGCTTCCTCCTGAGTCTCTTCCTCTTCCCGCCTGCGTCTCCTCCTTTCTCCCCCCTTCTGCTCCTTGCCAATCCGCTTCCTTCTCCTCTCTTGGCCAATTGGGTCTCAGGACCCGGATCCACCCTTTTTGAAGCCAATTAGAGCCTGGGTGTAAAAAAAAAAAAAAAAAAAAAAAAAAAAAAGATTTAAAATCCATGTGTCCGGCGCCCTGCATGAAGATTAGGGGACGGCACATGTATTGGGGGGAGGGGGGTGCAGTGCCTGCCACCACTGCTCCCAACAAATCCCCCTAAATTACCAGTCCTAGCACACACACCTAAATTTCTCCTCCTAGAACAATTCTTACCCCCCTTCACTCCCCAATTACCCATTCCATCACAAATCCTCTCCCCCTCAATCTTGTCACAGCACCCCCCCTCCACACTCACACACAATACCATAGTGCCAGGGGCAGCCCCTCCTTCCCACCCCAGAGGAGCGCACAGGGGACAGGGGAGCACAGAGGGGACAGGGAAGTTATGGGGGCCATCAGGAGACTTCCATCAGACTCTTGTAGGGGAGATCCAGGGGGGGAGATGTGGAGGAGCCGGGGTAGAGAGCGGACGGTGCAGGTGCAGAATCCCCCCTCCCCGCAGTACATACTGATCACCGCCGCCGGCCGCCTCATCTTCTCTCCGGTCACTGTGCACTGTCTGACTTCTCTCTACACATCACAGAGACTCTGCATTGGAAATAAAGTTCATTTTCTTGTCCGATTGTCATCCAATCACGATCTGACAGTCAAGGCTCCCCTTTCCTGATTGGCTGAGAGCTGCATGCATGCTCCGATCACACATCTTCCAGTTGTCTGGGGGGGTGTGTAATATGACACCTGGCTGTAGATTTTGCCGGTAGAGCCGTATAATCGGCATCCCATGATAATCCCTCAGCTTTATCGCCGGTGTTCTGTCAAAAGAGCCAAAAGAGGAGAATATTGTGAAGTAAACATGACAACACCGACAGTGAGGGAGAGGGGATAATGGGAAGCCATATTAGCCAGGAATGGGAATAAAGGAATAATGAACATCAATATATACAGTTTCTCACAAAAGTGAGTACACCCCTCACATTTTTGTAAATATTTTCTTCTATCTTTTCATGTGACAACACTGAAGAAATTACACGTGGCTACAATGTAAAGTAGTGAGTGTACAGCTTGTATAACAGTGTAAATTTGCTGTCCCCTCAAAATAACTCAACACACAGTCATTAATGTCTAAACCGCTGAAAACAAAAGTCAGTACACCCCTAAGTGAAAATGTCCAAATTGGGCCCAATTAGCCATTTTCCCTCCCCGGTGTCATGTGACTCGTTAGTGTTACAAGGTCTCAGGTGTGAATGGGGAGCAGGTGTGTTTAATTTGGTTTTATCGCTCTCACTCTCTCATACTGGTCACTGGAAGTTCAACATGGCACCCCATGGCAAAGAACTCTCTGAGGATCTGCAAAAAAGAATTGTTGCTCTACATAAAGATGGCCTAGGCTATAAGAAGAAGACCCTGAAACTGAGCTGCAGCACGGTGGCCAAGACCATATAGCGGTTTAACAGGACAGGTTCCACTCAGAACAGGCCTCGCCATGGTCCACCAAAGAAGTTGAGTGCACATGCCCAGCGTCATATCCAGAGGTTGTCTTTGGGAAATAGACATATGAGTGCTGCCAGCATTGCTGCAGAGGTTGAGGGGGTGGGGGGGTCAGCCTGTCAGTGCTCAGACCATACGCCGCACACTGCATCAAATTGGTCTGCATGGCTGTCGTCCCAGAAGGAAATTATGTTTTAATGATGTTTACTGAAGACAAGTTCACAGTTTACTGATGACAAGCAGACTAAGGACATGGATTACTGGAACCATGTCCTGTGGTCTGATGAGACCAAGATAAGGTTCAGATGGTGTTGTGACGAAACCTCCCTACACTCCGCTCGAGTGCTTTCATCATATACCACTTCCTCCCAGTCTGAATATAGATATCAGATATTCCAACCGCTCACAAGCACAAAACAAGACGAGACTTGTTTCACTGCTGACATGGACTGATTTATTAGAACCAAAATGACAAGTATTTATAATACAGTAGAAGAGGAGGTCCCCCCTCCAGCTCATTTAATTCTAACAATACAACTGTAGCAAGAAACAGAATAAACATGAGCTAATTATCTAAATCAACACTGGACTAATTAGCACAAACAACAATAGGTGAAATACTCTTTAGAATCTGTGTCAAGCCAGACTAGACTCATTTACATTATACAAGACAACAGACAGGTGGCTGGAGTTGATGATATTAGCACCTAAAGCCCCATACACACGGTCGGACAATCCGCGGACCAGGTCGGTCGGATCCTGTCCGTCATACTTTGTCTGATGTTGGTTTTGCGTACACACGGTCGGACAAAGTTGTCGGAAAATCCGATCATTCTGAACGTGGTGACGTTTGTTGCCTACGACGGGACTACGTAGAGGCTAGTAGCCAATAGCTTTGGTCTTGTAATGTGATGTGAGCATGCGTAGCACTTTGTCCGGTCGGACAACCGTACACACGATCGGATTTGGTGTGATCGGACCGTGTTGGTGTCACATTAAGGGGTCCACTGTCAATGAACCAACCCTCCCTTTGTGCGAGCACTGCCCTTCTTAGCTTTGACTCCATATTCTCCCTCTCCTGTGGCCACTTGCAACAGCTCATTGAGAGGCTGGGCAATCTTGGTAAAGTTAGCCACGAATCGTCGATAGTAGGAACAGAATCCCAGGAAAGATCTTAGCTCGGTTAAAGTCCCTGGCCTAGGCTGGGTGGTAACAGCTTTTAACTTCTGTGGGTCTGTAGCAACCCCTCCGGCAGAGACAACATGACTCAGATAGGTGACCGAGGTTCTATAAAACTGGAATTTCTCCAACGACAGCTTCAATCCTTCTTCAGGGAGATGGGAGAACACCTTTTCCAGCCGAGTTCTTCTAGCGTCCTTCCAAACACAATGACAAATACACCAACACCTCCACAAGATTCATGTCCCGTACTGTTCTTTCCATTAGCCGTTGAAAGGTCATGGGGGCCCCCAACAAACCTTGAGGCATCCGACTGAATTTGTAGAATCCCAAAGGGCAAATGAATGCCGTTTTTTTGGTCTTCCAGGTGCATGGGCATCTGATAATACCCGCTCTTCAAATCGAGCACACTAAACCCCTTGGCTCTAGTAAGGCACTGCAATCTTCAATGCGGGGTGTTGAGTACTGATCCGGGATGGTGCGCCGGTTCAGAGTCTGGTAGTCGATACACATACGTAGCGTCCCATTCTTTTTCCTCATCACTACAACAGGGGATACATAAGGACTCCGAGACTCCTGAATGAATCTTGACCTCTTCAACTCCACCAACTGTTCTCGTAAATCTTCCAAATCACTGAGAGGTATCCTTCTAGCTCTTTCTCGGAAGGGTTTGTCCTCCTGCAGCCAGATTCTATGTTGAGTACACCTAGCACTTGCCACATTAATATCGTCCTTATAAAAAAAAAAGATATTCTCCCATCGAATTAATTGGAACCTCATTCTTTTCTGCCAAGCAGGAGATAGAACTTCAGCTCAACGCTGGAACTCATTCTGCTGCAGCTGTTGACCACCCTTTGAGTCCTTGAGGGAACGTCCCTACACTCCTCTTGAGTGCGTTCGTCATATATCACTTCCTCACAGTCTGGATATAGGTATCAGATATTCCAACCGCTCCCAAGCACCAAACGAGACAACACTTGCTTGGTGCCAACATGGACTGATCTTTATTTGACATGTCACACAATTTTATAGAGCCAGATGACTAAGACCTAACTTAATTAGCATGAGCTAATTACCTTAATCAACACTGGACTCCTTCATTCAATTGCAGGGTTAATTAGCACATACAACAATAGGTGAAATATTCTTTAGAATTACACAAGGCAACAGACAGGCTGTCTGGAGTTGACGACATTAGCATCTGACAGTGTGTGGAATACACCTTACAAGCCAGACCAGCCTCATTTACACAATAGACAGGTGGCTTGAGTTCATGACATTGAATGGGACACAAGGTGTCAGATGCTAGTCTATTTCTAATGCCAAATGCATATACAGAGAGTGTATTTTGGGGGGCCCGTGATCAGCTGGCAGGAGGCTAGCATGTAGTCCTCTCAAAAAGCCCGTGTCCCGGCTAGGTCTGTCACATTTCTCCCCTTTCGGCAGGAGACTAACACAGGAGGAGACCCCAGACGGGTTGACTCCGAAGTTAGTCCATAGTTCCAGTCCTCTAATGCCTGTACCCACACAGTACCCCAAACAAATTGTTTCAAACAGAGTATTACTCACCCAGCCAACCTCTGCCTCTCTCATAGAACATATCTGCCGCTGGGGAGAGGCCTGGACTGGCCCTCCTCCCTGGAGTCTTTTCAGCCGCTGGAGAGAAGACAGGGTGACTGGGCTCAGTCTGTCATGCTGTTGGGCATATGGGCCTACTGCCCAGCATCCCTGGGGTATACAGGTGGAGACTGAATTCCCATCCACCTTTACAGGAAATCTGTCCTGTGTCAGTTGAGGGCAGAGGCCAGCAGCGCTCTGTTCCGTTGCCAGCAGTTCAGCTGGGCGTAGGAGCTTCCCTACATCATCTGCTCCAGCTAACTGTTGGGGAGAGAGGCCGACTGCCCCAGCTCCCTGGAACTCCGCAGCTGTTACCGGTGCTGGGCAGAGGTTGGTAGCACTCTGCCCGGTTGCCAGCACTTCTGCTGGTTTTCTGTTAGTGGAGACCACTGGCCCATCCACTGACACCAGATCAAGCTGCAGATGTGAAGTGCAGATTGCATTCTCTCCTTGGGTCCTGAGCTGCTGCTCGGGAGTGACCACCACCTCCTCACCCTGGGCCTCCAGAACTGCCACAGGTATGGGACAGAGGTCTTGGACCCTCTGTTCAGTGACCAGAGCTTCAGCTGGGGAAGTTCCTTGCAACTCCATGGATACTGGCGTTGGTGCTGGGCAGAGCACAGTGAAGTTCGGCCCTAATACCAGCTCTTCTGCTGGAGGCTCATCAGGTTGTTTTTCCTCAGCAGAAAAGTCTATCAAATCCCCTGTCTCTGCAACTGGTGTCTGGGGATATAGGTTCACCATCTCCTGTCCATGGAACCCAGAAGATGCTATCAGTGCTGAGCAGAGGTTGGCCGAGCTCTGGCCGGTTGTCAGCACTTCAGCTTTGGGGATGGCAATTTCCAGATTTTCCACTGCCGATTCTCTGGCATGCTGCTGGACAGGCACCTTCCTCCATCCAAGATCATCCCATGCAGAAACAGGATCATCAAGGTCAGTCAGCACTTGCTGCATCCGCCATAAGACCTCCGCGTCCATAGCTGCAGGGGCAGGTTGGCAAAGCACACTGTTACTCTGCCACATTGCTGACTCTTCAGCCAGGATTTCAGAGTTGTCCACTGGTAGTTCCGTATAGTCCCAGGCAAAGGGAGCCCAGCCCTGGCACTGAGCAGAGTCTAGCAGCCGTCTGTAGGCGATCTCCAGCTCCCATTCCTGATCGGCCAGAAACTCCAAATCTTCAAGTGCCCAGTGCACTTCCGAGACGTTCAGTAGCCCTTTTCTGAAATCCATGATTTCATCCAACCGCCACTCCAAATCACTCCCAAAGTTAGAGTCCCCTGTCAGCTTCACATACAACAGTCCCAGGCCGCCGTAGCTTAAGCCTTCCGTTGGGCTGTCATCTGCTATCCAAGGGCATGCTTGGGATACATGCCACCGGAGGGCTCTGTAACTCTCATCCAGCTTCATCTCTGCCCAGACCAGCCTGCTTAATTCAGCTGTCTGCTCCTTGTGCGGTTTTTCTCCCAAAAACAGCACCCGCAATCCATACTGCGACCAGTACCTTTCCTGGTTGGAGGGGAGAACTTTTCCCTGGTGACGCCGCTCACGGGCTAGCGCTTCCTTCCAGAGTTCGCAGCGAATAGAATCAAACCATCCCAGCAGGACCTGCTCTGATACTGGTCCTCTGTGCTGTAGCTGCATCTCTCGCAACCTCCTCCTGAATTCCTCTTCCATGGCGGCTGGTATCTGTACCTCTCCTCCTCTCCTGCTATCCGGACCTTGGATCCAGGTGGAGGTTTGGATGTCCCAGACTGCAGGAAGCATCCCACTGCTTGCCAACAATGTGACGGAACGTCCCTACACTCCTCTTGAGTGCGTTCGTCATATATCACTTCCTCTCAGTCTGGATATAGGTATAAGATATTCCAACCGCTCCCAAGCACCAAACGAGACAACACTTGCTTGGTGCCAACATGGACTGATCTTTATTTGACATGTCACACAATTTTATAGAGCCAGATGACTAAGACCTAACTTAATTAGCATGAGCTAATTACCTTAATCAACACTGGACTCCTTCATTCAATTGCAGGGTTAATTAGCACATACAACAATAGGTGAAATATTCTTTAGAATTACACAAGGCAACAGACAGGCTGTCTGGAGTTGACGACATTAGCATCTGACAGTGTGTGGAATACACCTTACAAGCCAGACCAGCCTCATTTACACAATAGACAGGTGGCTTGAGTTCATGACATTGAATGGGACACAAGGTGTCAGATGCTAGTCTATTTCTAATGCCAAATGCATATACAGAGAGTGTATTTTGGGGGGCCCGTGATCAGCTGGCAGGAGGCTAGCATGTAGTCCTCTCAAAAAGCCCGTGTCCCGGCTAGGTCTGTCACAGCTGCATTGTTCTGGGTGATGTTGGACTTGCAGTCCCTCTTGGGCATACTCTGTGGGGACCTAACAGTGACCCTAGGCTGTCTTTGATTGAACTAGGCTTGCAATCTTTCTTAGGTGTGTTCTAATAGGACCTAACCTAACCCTTGGTGCCCTAGGTGATGGCAAAGCATAAACCCTCTGTGCCCAGGTCCCTGACCCCAGTGCCGGGTTACCAAAAAACATGTAGTGTAGGGGTGGACAGGCAATGGTGGCAAGTGACACACTGCATCTGGTGACAGGTGACAGTGGCAAGTGACACACTGCATCTGGTGACAGGTGACAGTGGCAAGTTACACACTGCATCTGGTGACAGGTGATGGTGGCAAGTGACACACTGCATCTGGTGACAGGTGATGGTGGCAAGTGACACACTGCATCTGGTGACAGGCAATGGTAGCAAGTGACACGCTGCATCTGGTGACAGGTGACGGTGGCAAGTGACACACTGCATCTGGTGACAGGCAATGGTGGCAAGTGACACACTGCATCTGGTGACAGGCAATGGTGGCAAGTGACACACTGCATCTGGTGGCAGGAGATGTGGCAAGTGACACGCCCAGCACTCCCACTGATTCTGCATTATGGTGAGTTGAACCACTTCATTATAAATTACAATTTAACAATAGAAACAATGCGCTTCAATCAGCCTGACACTATATCAACCATGGTGCCATGATAATTAAAGGGCCAACACCAGCCATTGCCCGCAAAAAATTGCTTACCACTGGCGTGCCCCCCCTCCGCTGCTATGGGCTCTAGCTCCAGATCTTTTGCAGACCTAGCAACGCCCCTGGTCACCAGTCCGGTATTTGTATATTGAAATCATATCCCCTCTCAAGCGTCTCTTCTCCAGAGAGAATAAGTTCAGTGCTCACAACCTTTCCTCATAACTAATATCCTCCAGACCCTTTATTAGCTTTGTTGCCCTTCTTTTTACTCATTCCATTTCCAATACACCCTTCCTGAGGACTGGAGCCCTTATTGTTTTATCTCTGGAGTTGATCCCTTTTTAATGCATGACAATATTCAGTTTGCTTTGTTAGCAGCAGCTTGGCATTGCATGCCATTGCTGAGCCTATCATCTACTAGAACCCCCAGGTCCTTTTCCATCCTAGATCCCCCCAGAGGTTCTCCCCCCAGTCTATAGATTGCATTCATATTTTTGCCACTCAAATGCATTATTTAAAATTTATCTACATTGAACCTCATTTGTCATGTAGTTGCCCACCCCATTAATTTGTTCAGATCTTCTTGCAAGGTTTCCACATCCTGCGGAGAAGTTATTGCCCTGCTTAGCTTAGTATCGTCCACAAATACAGAGATTGAACTGTTTACCCCCATCCCCATCCTCCAGGTCGTTTATGAACAAATTAAATAGGATTGGTCCCAGGATAGAACCCTGGGGGACCCCACTACCCACCCTGACCATTCCGAGTACTCCCCATTTATCACCACCCTCTGAGCTTGCCCTTGTAGCCAGTTTTCAATCCATGTACTCACCCTATGGTCCATGCCAACGCACCTTATTTTGTACAGTAAACGTTTATGGGGAACTGTGTCAAATGCTTTTGAAAAATCCAGATACACCACGTCTACGGGCCTTCCTTTATCTAGATACACCACATCTACGGGCCTTCCTATATCTAGATACACCACGTCTACGGGCTTTCCTTTATCTAGCTGGCAACTCACCTCCTCATAGAAGGTTAGTAGATTGGTTTGGCAAGAACAATTCTTCGAGTCCATGCTGATTACTTCTAATGATACCGTTCTCATTACTAAAATCTTGTATATAGTCCCTTATCATCCCCTCTAAGAGCTTACATACTATTGATGTTAGGCTAACTGGTCTGTCATTCCCAGGGATGTATTTTGGGCCCTTTTAAAATATTGGTGCTACATTGGCTTTTCTCCAATCAGCTGGTACCATTCCAGTCAGTAGACTGTCAGTAAAAATGAGGAACAATAGTCTGGCAATTACTTGACTGACTTCCCTAAGTAGCCTCGGGTGCAAGCCATCCGGTCCCGGTGATTTATTAATGTTAAGTTTCCCAAGTCTAATTCTGTCCGCTTTTAACCATGGAGGTGCTTCCTGTGATGTGTCACGAGGATAAACACTGCAGTTTAGCTCCGATTCCCTCATTGAACATTAGACATGTGCGATTCGTTTCGTACGAATTCGTAATTCGTACGAATTTTTCGAAATTCGTACGAATTTACGAATCTGTAGTACGAATTTTTTTTTTTTACGAATTCCGTATGGAATACGAAATTCCGTTTACGAATTTCGTCGCCGAATGATTCGAATGAATTCGAATGAATTCGAATGACAAAGTGTCATTTTTGCAGGAAAAATTCCGTTTACGAATTTCAGCTCCAAATTATTCGAATCCAACTACCAATATCAAATTTCAACTAATTCAAACGAAATTATTATAGCAGATATAACGAATGAATTTGAATGCATTCGAATGAATTCGAATGACAAAGTGTCATTTTTGCAGAAAAAAAAAAAAGCTATTTAAAAAACAGTCATTCATTGATATAAAAAAAAAAAAAAAGCGTAGGGGTCCCCCCAAATTCAATAACCAGGCCCTTCAGGTCTGGTATGGATATTAAGGGGGACCCCAGCCAAAAAAAAAAATGGCGTAGGGTCCCCCCCAAATATCCATCCCCAGACCCTTCAGGTCTGGGATGGATTTTAAGGGGAACCCCGGCCAAAAAAAAAAAAAAAATGGCGTGGGGGTCCCCCTCAAAATCCATACCAGACCCTTTATCCGAGCACGCAACCTGGCAGGCCGCAGGAAAGGAGGGGGGACGAGAGGGGCCCCCCCTCCCGCCTGAACCGTACCAGGCCACATACCCTCAACATTGGGAGGGTGCTTTGGGGTCCCCCCAAAGCACCTTGTCCCCATGTTGATGAGGACAAGGGCCTCATCCCCACAACCCTGGCCGGTGGTTGTGGGGGTCTGCGGGCGGGGGGCTTATCGGAATCTGGAAGCCCCCTTTAACAAGGGGACCCCCAGATCCCGGCCCCCCCCCTGTGTGAAATGGTAAGGGGGTACAAAAGTACCCCTACCATTTCACCAAAAAAGTGGCAAAAATGGTAAAAATGACAGGAGACGGTCTTTGACAATTCCTTTATTAAAATCTTCTTTCTTCTTTCTTCTGGTCTTCCTTCTTCATCTTCTCCTTCCGTCATCTTCTTCCATCTTCTTCATCTTCTTCTTCCTTCGATTCGCTTCTTCTTCCTCCGGTCTTCTCGTCCTTCTCGTCCGGCGTCGTCCTTCTCGTCCGGCATCGTCGTCTCTTCTCGCAGGCCGCTCCTCGCAATGGGAGGCTCCCGCTCTGTGAGGCTCCGCTCCGGGTGACAGGTCTTTTATAACGAAGGCACCTGGTGACCCCGCCCCCTCTGACGCACGGGGACGTCATGTGGAATTCCCTATGGCTTTCCCCATGACGTCAGAGGGGGGGCGGGGTCACCAGGTGCCTTCGTTATACAAGACCTGTCACCCGGAGCGGAGCCTCACAGAGCGGGAGCCTCCCATTGCGAGGAGCGGCCTGCGAGAAGAGACGACGATGCCGGACGAGAAGGACGACGCTGAACGAGAAGGACGAGAAGACCGGAGGAAGAAGAAGCGAATCGAAGGAAGAAGAAGATGGAAGAAGATGGAAGAAGATGACGGAAGGAGAAGATGAAGAAGGAAGACCAGAAGAAAGAAGAAAGAAGATTTTAATAAAGGAATTGTCAAAGACCGTCTCCTGTCATTTTTACAATTTTTGACACTTTTTTGGTGAAATGGTAGGGGTACTTTTGTACCCCCTTACCATTTCACACAGGGGGGGGGCCGGGATCTGGGGGTCCCCTTGTTAAAGGGGGCTTCCAGATTCCGATAAGCCCCCCGCCCGCAGACCCCCACAACCACCGGGCACGGTTGTGGGGATGAGGCCCTTGTCCTCATCAACATGGGGACAAGGTGCTTTGGGGGGACCCCAAAGCACCCTCCCAATGTTGAGGGCATGTGGCCTGGTACGGTTCAGGAGGGAGGGGGGGCCGCTCTCGTCCCCCCCTCCTTTCCTGCGGCCTGCCAGGTTGCGTGCTCGGATAAGGGTCTGGTATGGATTTTGTGGGGGACCCCACGCCATTTTTTTTGGCTAGGGTTCCCCTTAAAATCCATCCCAGACCTCAAGGGTCTGGTATGGATTTTGAGGGGGACCCTACGCCATTTTTTTTTATTTTTGGCTGGGGGTCCCCCTTAATATCCATCCCAGACCTGAAGGGCCTGGTTATTGAATTTGGGGGGACCCCTACACATTTTTTTTTTTATCAATGACTTCAATGAATGACTGTTCTCTGTATTACGGATCCGACAATTCATTTGCCGGCAATAGCCGCGACTCGTGATTTTAAATAGTTTTTTTTTCCTGCAAAAATGACACTGCAGGAACAGTTCTCTATATTAGATATACTGAATCTCGAAGCATTCGAAGCATTCGTTATATCCGCTATAATAAATTCTTTCATATTAGTTGAAATTACATATTTGTTAGTTGTTGTATTCGAATTGTTCTCTGTATTACGGGAATCGGCAATTAGCCGCGAGTGATTTTAAATATTTTTTTTTTCCTGCAAAAATGACACATTGTACAGAGAGAGTTCTAAACACGGGAAACATGACCCCCTTCATAGGCATACTATAGAGTATATAGTATATAGAAGGGGGTCATGTTTCCCGTGTTTAGAACTGTCTCTGTACAATGTGTCATTTTTGCAGGAAAAAAAGACATTTAAAATCACTCGCGGCTAATTGCCGATTCCCGTAATACAGAGAACAATTCGAATGTTGTATTGTAACTAACAAATATCTAATTTCAACTAATATGAAAGAAATTATAATAGCGGATATAACGAATGCTTCAAATGCTTCGAGATTCAGTATATCTAATATAGAGAACTGTCTCTGTACAATGTGTCATTTTTGCAGGAAAAAAAAACTATTTAAAATCACTCGCGGCTATTGCCGGCAAATGAATTGTTGGATCCGTAACACAGAGAACAGTCATTCATTGAAGTCATTGATAAAAAAAAAGCGTAGGGGTCCCCCCAAATTCAATAACCAGGCCCTTCAGGTCTGGGATGGATATTAAGGGGGACCCCAGCCAAAAAAAAAAAAAAAAAAATGGCGTAGGGTCCCCCTCAAAATCCATACCAGACCCTTGAGGTCTGGGATGGATTTTAAGGGGAACCCTAGCCCAAAGAAATGGCGTGGGGTCCCCCATAAAATCCATACCAGACCCTTATCCGAGCACGCAACCTGGCAGGCCGCAGGAAAGGAGGGGGGGACGAGAGCGGCCCCCCCTCCCGCCTGAACCGTACCAGGCCACATGCCCTCAACATTGGGAGGGTGCTTTGGGGTCCCCCCAAAGCACCTTGTCCCCATGTTGATGAGGACAAGGGCCTCATCCCCACAACCCTGGCCGGTGGTTGTGGGGGTCTGCGGGCGGGGGGCTTATCGGAATCTGGAAGCCCCCTTTAACAAGGGGACCCCCAGATCCCAGCCCCCCCCCTGTGTGAAATGGTAAGGGGGTACAAAAGTACCCCTACCATTTCACCAAAAAAGTGGCAAAAATGGTAAAAATGACAGGAGACGGTCTTTGACAATTCCTTTATTAAAATCTTCTTTCTTCTTTCTTCTGGTCTTCCTTTCTTCATCTTCTCCTTCCGTCATCTTCTTCCATCTTCTTCCATCTTCTTCTTCCTTCGATTCGCTTCTTCGTCCTCCGGTCTTCTCGTCCTTCTCGTCCGGCGTCGTCCTTCTCGTCCGTCCGTCATGGGGAAAGCCATAGGGAATTCCACATGACGTCCCCGTGCGTCAGAGGGGGCGGGGTCACCAGGTGCCTTCGTTATAAAAGACCTGTCACCCGGAGCGGAGCCTCACAGAGCGGGAGCCTCCCATTGCGAGGAGCGGCCTGCGAGAAGAGACGACGATGCCGGACGAGAAGGACGACGCCGGACGAGAAGGACGAGAAGACCGGAGGAAGAAGAAGCGAATCGAAGGAAGAAGAAGATGGAAGAATAAGATGCCGGAAGGAGAAGATGAAGAAGGAAGACCAGAAGAAAGAAGAAAGAAGATTTAATAAAGGAATTGTCAAAGACCGCCTCCTGTCATTTTTACCATTTTTGACACTTTTTTGGTGAAATGGTAGGGGTACTTTTGTACCCCCTTACCATTTCACACAGGGGGGGGCCGGGATCTGGGGGTCCCCTTGTTAAAGGGGGCTTCCAGATTCCGATAAGCCCCCCGCCCGCAGACCCCCACAACCACCGGCCAGGGTTGTGGGGATGAGGCCCTTGTCCTCATCAACATGGGGACAAGGTGCTTTGGGGGGGACCCCAAAGCACCCTCCCAATGTTGAGGGCATGTGGCCTGGTACGGTTCAGGCGGGAGGGGGGGCCGCTCTTGTCCCCCCCTCCTTTCCTGCGGCCTGCCAGGTTGCGTGCTCGGATAAAGGGTCTGGTATGGATTTTGAGGGGGACCCCACGCCATTTTTTTTTTTTTTTTTTTTGGCCGGGGTTCCCCTTAAAATCCATCCCAGACCTGAAGGGTCTGGTATGGATATTTGGGGGGGACCCCACGCCATTTTTTTTTTTTTTTTTGGCTGGGGTCCCCCTTAATATCCATACCAGACCTGAAGGGCCTGGTTATTGAATTTGGGGGGACCCCTACGCTTTTTTTTTTTTTTGCAAAAATGACACTTTGTCATTCGAATTCATTCGTTATATCTGCTATAATAATTTCGTTCAAATTAGTTGAAATTCGATATTGGTAGTTGGATTTACTAACGATTCGTAACTATTCATAACGATTCGTAACGATTCGTAACTATTCATAACGATTCGTAACGATTCGTAACTTGAAATTGAAATTCGATATTTGTAGTTGGATTCGAATTGTTCTCTGTGTTATGAGAACCAATAATTCATTAGCCGCGTTAACGATTCGTAACGATTCGTAACTTTACTAACGATTCGTAAAAAAAATTACGATTCGTCCGAATTTCGTATTTCGTACGAATTCGAACGGAATTTCGTACACGAATTACGAATTACGAATTTTTTTATATACGAAACGGGACGAAACAAAACAAATTTTTGACAGTTCCCATGTCTATTGAACATTGGGTGAGTGGTAGTCGGTCTTCTACTACATGGTGCATGGGGAGGGGAGGAGGCCTCGGTCAGTGAGATTTCAGAATTTATTTAAGGCGTTAAAATTTCACATTCTTTTATAAATTCAATGAACAGATATCTTATTTCTCAGTGTCATTTGACCAGTCCGGTGACATCACAGGTCCTCCTCCTCAGGCAGTAGGTCCTCCTGTACTGAAAGGTGCTCAGATGACTCCTATCAGGTTATATTTCTGGCTCCCCCCTGGGAGATTTCTCATAACTTCCTATCATGGGGAAGGAACAGGAAATTACTAAAGTGAAGAGAATTCCAATCTTAGAACTGTGTCCCCATTGGATGATTTCCCCTCACTTCCTGTTCTGGCGACAGTTGTTAAGTTTGAGATTTCCCTTCATTATCTCAGGGATAAAAGGTCACCAGAACCAATAGGGTGAATTTCCCCAGTGGGGGACACAGACAGTAATATAATCCTAACAGACCCACCAAAAAAAAAGGTTTGCCTTTACATATACTTTAATATTTGGATTTTGGGTCTCCTGGTAATGCAGTGAAGAAGAGAATACAAAGACGAGAATGTCCTGAATGTGAAAACTTTATTTATTCATTACAGGTACTTCTATAGCGCCGTCAATTTACACAGCGCTTTACATATATTATACATCCGCATCGGTCCTTGCCCGCAAGGAGCTTATAAAAAACATTATTACAAAATATGAATGAGATTATGAACACAGAGGAAATCACACAATAAGAAAAAAATAAAAAGTTTTATTGCTGTATGGTGTGACCTAGAGATTTCCAGCATGAAGGATATAAAATTACAGCATATTTATCCAGAGAGTGGTGACATAACCAAACCCAATGCTAAGTTCACACAGATGTCCGTCTCTATCTCCCCACTGAAAAGCGATTCATGGTGGATCCAGGGTTGCCACATCATCCCTTTAATCCAGGACACACATTACACGGGTTCTGTGGCTGATTAAGGTGGTAATTAAACTGACTTGGTGCCTTATCTGCATTAAATCAGCCTCAGAACCCGTGTAATTCATATGTGTCCTGGAATAAAGGGATGAGGTGGCAACCCTAGGTGGATCACTTATCAGAGGGTGGTAGATCAGTAGCTTCAAGGTGATGCCGACACCTCATGAATGCTTATACGTTTGTTTTTTTGCATAGAAGTAACACGCAGCACACATGAGCCAAGCAACTGGCATGTGGCGGTGCAGCTCCATTGACTTCAATGGGCAAGTTTGACATGTGCTGCAACTGGAGTCAAATTTGCCAGACTTGCCACATGTGTGCGACCCCCAGCCCAACCCCCTCCAGCTGCCTTGCTAGGCTTTCTTTGGATGGTTGAGGGGGGTAAAACAGTTTTTATCACCTGTGTGAACAAGGCCTGAAGATTACAGTAGCAATATAAATAAAACAAACGGAGGAGATTTACTAAAACTGGATCAATCAGAATTTGGTGCAGCTGTGCATGGTAACCAATCAGCTTCCAACTTCAATTAAGCTTTGACAAAAAAAAAAAAAAAAAAAAAGACTTGAAGCCGATTGGTTTCTATGCAGAGCTGCACCAGATGGCGCGCTCTCCAGTTTTAGTAAATGACCCGCCCCCCCCAATGTTGATATGTCTGGAACATGATACATTCTTAAAAAAAAAAAAAAAAAATTTCAAAATTCATAGTGAAAAAGGTATTTACAAAATGTCAAGGTCAAGCAACTCACAAGAACATTCTGCCTTATTCTCCAATGTTACCTGAAAGTCCTTCCATGGAATTAGACAGGTGCACTTTACATCTTCCACATCTCATTGTTGCACATATTCCATCTAATAAGTGCTTTATTGCAATAAACCCTGAGATCGAGCAACTATGAACCCTGAGATCGAGCAACTATGAGAACCCCGAGATCGAGCAACTATGAGAACCCCCGAGATCGAGCAACTATGAGAACCCCCGAGGTCGAGCAACTATGAACCCCGAGGTCGAGCAACTATGAGAACCCCGAGGTCGAGCAACTATGAGAACCCCGAGATCGAGCAACTATGAACCCCGAGATCGAGCAACTATGAGAACCCCGAGATCGAGCAACTATGAGAACCCCGAGATCGAGCAACTATGAGAACCCCCGAGATCGAGCAACTATGAGAACCCCCCCGAGATCGAGCAACTATGAGAACCCCCCGAGATCGAGCAACTATGAGAACCCCCCGAGATCGAGCAACTATGAGAACCCCCCGAGATCGAGCAACTATGAGAACCCCGAGATCGAGCAACTATGAGAACCCCGAGATCGAGCAACTTTGAGAACCCTGAGATGAGGATTGGGAAACCCCGTACATACAATACAGATTATGCTGCAAACACAAATTACATATGGAGAGGATTTCTAAAGAAGTTTTGTAATGGAAAGGTTGGGGACATTTGGGCATTTCTTCGCACTATGGGGCACATTGATATATATAAAAAAAAAAAAAAATTGAGGCTTTTGTCCTGCATGTGCATTCAGTTGTGGCAAAATATAAAGTTTTCGGCTATTTTTGCTGTAGGTTGCAATAGTAAAGTGCTTCTTCCACAAAGTGCCGCGATAAATACATAAAGTGCTGATCGGCTCCAGTATCATCTTACTTACCTTAAGGACTTGACCCCATAAAATCGATGGTCAAATCCCCCCCACACATGGCTTTCTTTCCACCACTCTGTCGCTAATAATCCTTCACAATTTACCGTAGAAAAAAAAAAAGAAAGAAAAGAAACCGGCTCTGTAACAGTGAGACATCCTGGTGTGTGTGATGACATCACCATGTCTCCGCCCACTCACAGCATTTCATCAGCAGCAGACAAATAATTTTGCACTTTAACATTATTGTGCACCGATTAATTATGTTTCACCTGTTTTGCTCTTTATAGTAGTTTGATTATTTGGCAATTGATTTGGTAGGTTCATTATTTGTTTTGTTTTTTTATCTATCTAACACACATTTTGACCCTGGACACTTAAGAATAGGGAGTGTAAGATCAGGCAGCAACCATTCGACTTTAAGGGGTCCATTTATAAAAATAAAATATTAATACTGGATGAGCTGACAAGCATTTGCCCAGCCATCACGAATAACCACCATAATTTGCCTAAATTTGTTTATTTCCTATGATTGCCAGCTCCATCCAGTGGCCACCACATGGCGGTATTTTCCTGAAATGCATCAATCCAGAAAATACTACAGTATGGCCACTAGATGGAGCCAATGATTATAGATAATAAACATATTCGGCAAGTTAGAGTCAATATTCGTGGTGGCTGGGCGAATGCTTGCGACATTTGCCCAACAATGTTATTTTATATATTTAACCCTGATGTGATCTCTGACTTCTTACTAAAAAAAAAAAAAAAAAAAAAAAAAAAAGAAGATATTTGGATTCTTACATACTGTATAACTGGTTTTAAAAACAAACCTCTCACCCTTTTTTTTTTTTATTAGTTTTTTGGGGGAGAGAGAGTGTGGGGCACGCACAGCTATAAGGCGGCTTTCACACCAAGCAGCCTGTAGCGGCGGCGGTAAAACGCCGCTATTTTTAGCTGCGTTTTACCGTCGGATTTGGGGCGCATATCGGCCGATAGCGGGACGCTTTTAACCCCCGCGAGC